>BMAO01000534.1:0-130986 GCA_019973975.1 Trichonephila clavata
CATATTCCTGAAAAACAAAATACGAAAATGTTTCCTATTTGTCAATCACTGGACACATGTCATACTTAGTTCTAAAGCTTAAATTAATAAAAATGATTCATTGTGAATAGCAATTGGTTTTCTTTTCAAGTCCGATTAAATGGCTGAAGTGGCGCGCTTATACGGTAGGATAGAACCAGGTACCTTTGGATCCAAAGCCGAGTAACTTATCCACTACATCAAAATGATCACCGTTGTGCGGAGGTAGTTACTGGCTTATATAGATGGTACCGCTACATACACCCCACCAGTGAGTCAGTGGAGGGCGAACGAACGATGTATTTGTTTAATCAAGCGGGTTTTTGCTGCTGCGTCATGAGTTGTGGCGGCTTTTTTTTTTTGCTGATTGTGTCATATGTGAGACGACTTTGCTGCGTCAAGTGAGTTTTGACGACTTTGCTTGCAGGTAGATGGCGCCACGACAGTTCAGAACGTTGCTTCTTTCTGAGTTCAGCCAGGGTCACCAATGAAGTGGAGCGCTTTTCCGGTAGGATAGAACCAGGTACCTTTGGATCCGAAGCCGAGTAACTTATCGACTACACCAAAATGATCACCGTGGTGCGGAGGTAGTTACTGGCTTATATAGATGGTACCGCTACACGGCTTATCGATCTCTACTGCTTTCGTATCCCCTCCGGAACCTCAACGATCAGAAGGATCTTCACCGCAATTAACTCGAGGAGATACCACGTCAGTACCTATAACATGATGATCTACTTTAAATATTATTTTAAGATACATTCTTCTGTGGACCTTCTTCTCTTGGATGAGGTGGAACACCAAACAGTTTTAAGGAAAGACTGCTGATGTAAAGTTTGATAGGGAAGTCTTAATTGCTATACAACATACCGTTACTAATTTCTTTAAAGATTTTTGAATAAAAAGACTTTCTCAAGTTCTCACTACTGGATCAAGCTGAGTAAATAAATCACTACACAACAGCATAAAATAACAACAATGTGTTATTATACGTAGGGGGTTCAAGAAATAAGGTAACGAGAGCTCTGACGGGTGTGAAAATTATCCGTATGAATAAAAATCCCTCTGAAGGTAACGAAGACGACCTCAGCATTCAAATGGTGCACCGGTAGATCATAGGTTCCCAACCTTTTTTGAACTGCCGCCCCTTTTCAAATAAATATTTCTACACCGCCCCTTTTTCTAGTGAATATTTCCACACTGCCCCCTTTTCTAGTGAATATTTCGACTCCGCCCCTTTTCTAGTGAATATTTCTATACCGCCCCCTTCCACTCTAGAGAAATAATAATGCACATAATACATGGTGAAAACAAGAGTTCAGTTTAAAAAAATATCCTATTACTAAAAAAATATATTTTTTTTAATTTCATTTTTTTTCTAAAGTCCCAGTTTTCTTACTTGCGAATCTGAAATATCTATTGCCACAAATATATTTAAATGTGTAATATTATATATTTTAGTCATAGGTAGGATATTGTTGGAATTGAAACGCTACTGAATTTCTTCTTCATTTAAAAGAGTGGAATAAAAGATTTTTAGATCACCTGTTATAAAGATAGGCAGGGGCTTAGATGATACGAAGTAATTCATAATAAACTATTGCTTTCAAAATAAATATAAATTGACAGTTTCAGCCTTTAAAGAATCACGTTAATTCCTGGTTAACATATTTAATTATGTTTCTTGGATAATATACGTAATGAAATGCAGAGAGCGAAACATGTTTCCTATCGCTCACAGACAAAGACAACACGTGCACTACAGAAATTAAAATGCACTATATCATTCAATTTAATGTACGTCTGAATGTAATGTAATCTTTTAAGTGTTTCACACATCCACTTCCCATACTACCGAAATAACTGAATTTTCGTACATGTGATATGGAAGGATTTAAATACATACAAACAACGTAAACAGTAATAAAGTTTACTTTTGTTCGTTCATAATCAGCGTGTTTTTTAGTCTTTTTTTTGGTTAATTTGCCCAAGCCCTCCTGGCCATCTCAACGCCCCCTGAAAGCCTCAAACGCCCACCAGGGGCCTTATCGCCCATGTTGAGAGCCTATGCGGCAGATCAGGGGTGGGCAGACTTTTACATGATACGGGCTACTTCTAATTTTTTCAAGGTGTTGCGGTCCCCTCAGTGGCGTAGGTGTGATCAGCAAAAAAAAAGCTCAACAATTTTTTTTATAACAATAATAAATACAGAAGGCGTTTTTCCCACAAAACTACAATAAAAAAACTTACACTTTTAAAACTGCATTTTAAGTAATACGCAAAATACAAACATAATAATTATACCCTCAAACTTATTAGGAAATGATGCATTTATTATCAAACAATTCAAAATACATGAAAAAAATTAATCATTTTTATTTAAGGTTTGTTCTCGACTGGAATGATAAGTTGTTTTAGTTATATCCATCGTTGAAAATGTAGATTCACACAGGTAGGTAGAGAGAAAGAACGATGTTGAATGAATTGCAGCTTTTTAAAATAAGGATACTTTACTTCGTCCATTAGATTCCAAAAGTTATTCTTTTAAAATTATGTCCTTTTAAAGAAAAAAAAATCGTGTTTCAAGAAAGATGAAGAGAATATTTAACATATTTCTCTTTCCACTATTTCGCTTTGCCGAGATTGTCTTGCAGTGTGTAAGCAGTCAGGACTTTCGTTAGACTCCTTACCTCTAAAAACTAGGATGCTTTGGTCCCACTTGCTCCAGCTAGACGGGCTCCCACAATTTTACCTCTTTGAAAATCTGAGAGATCCAACATTTTATGATTTTGAAAAGAATCCAAGTCTTACATAACTCCAATAAAGCTAACAAATACTAACAGAATATATACATTTCTATTTATTAAAAAATCTGGTAGCTATTATTATACTTTAGTGCTTATGCAGTGTATTCAAAAATATCATTTTTATTCAAGGGTATTTCCAGTATTTTGATAACCACCTGTGTTTCTTTTAGTTTGCGCGTCTAAGGTCTTATGTGTGAAGGCGGTCACTCCAAATGTCTTGGCGGTCCACCAGTCGATCGCGATCGACTTAATGCTTACCCCGGCGGTAGATGGAGATGGTTCTCCAGTAACATGATTAAATCTTAGTTAGGAGATGCCTGCGTTGACGGAAACATGGTGCGCTATCGAAATAAGAAGTATTATCTTTTTTGCTTTTTAAGAAAAATTCTCATGGTGAAATTTATCAACAGTTGATAGAAGTGTACGATACAAGTGTTATGTCCCGAAGAAAGTTGTGATTTTGGTACACGGAATTTGCAAGGGCAGAACAGATGTGCGAGATGCAGAAAGAACGTTTCCGGAGGGAGGTTTTAAACCATCCTCCATACAGTTCCTATTTTGCACCAAGAGATTTCCATCTCTTCAGACCAGAACCTGCTGGGTTCTGAAATGCTGACGTCTTTATTCAAGACTCCTTTATGCTTTATGCAAGATGTCTTGATGGGCTTGCACAACCTCAACGATTTTTACGATGTTGGTGTACAGAGGAAACAAATACCGCAATAAGTATGGTGACGGTGTAGAGAAGTAACATGTACATATGCCTGTCTACAGTGTTTATATTTTTTTTATTTCCTGAATAAACATTCACTCTGAATGGATTTGTTATCTTATATTTTGAAACCTCCTCATACCTGTATTTGAGATTTCTTTTTCCCGGGAGCTGGTTCGTTAATGGGCATCTTGATTGTCTCTTCGTAGTTAGTTACAACAATGGATCTGAGTGCTGAGTATTCAGTGTGAATCTGTTTATCGTCCACTGACCAGAATCGATGGAACATAAGACTCTTCTCATACCTGAAAGTTACATTAAATGAAAATATGTATTTCTGTTTTTATGTAATTAATTCATAGAAGGAAATTCTTATAAGCAGTGCATTTAATATTTTGATACTTTAAGTCTTTTTAAGAGCGTGGTATAAGTATACTTATCACTATTGCATAAATTTTTAAATATCCTTGGTAAGCTATTTTACCACTTTTAATTGGTGCTGTCATCTATTAACAACTAAAGAAAATTAAAAAATTAAAAACCATAACACAACCTGTTACAGCCACACATAATATTAGGATTAGTAAGAGAGAAAAGCAAAACTCTTATTAATCTATCAATTCCTTTACTTTGGGGAAATAATATATAAGAGCTCTCGAGATATATAGGGCTCTCGAGACCAACAAGGTCTTCGTCTTCGGCTAGCATAACAATCGAATTCAAGATTTCCAAGTCGGAAACGAAAAGGATGATCCATAAGTTTCCTGGGCAATAAAAAAATGGTTCCAGAGGAAGAAGGAATATATAAAGTTGGTAACCATATTCATATTTTAGAAAAATACGTTTAAGAAGTTTCTTTTATGTTCTATTAAAGCATATCAAAAGAGAACACGACATGTGTCCACAACTTACTATGTCCTGTTTTGTGTATCTCTGTTTTTTTCAAAATGTCATGGAAAATGTTGCTGTGATTTATCATTTATGAATTAAAAAAAGTTATAATATAAATTTATTTTCCAGTTTTTATATATATATATATATATAAGCCTTAAACCTCCTACTTTTTAATAATCTTGAATGGGCTGTGGTAAGTATGCTTACCGCCAAAAAAATGGTGCAAAAATTAAATTATTTTTATCTCATGCAGTTTTCTATAAATTATTCCGGAATAAACTTAAATTTATTTCTTAAAGTTAGGTATAATTAACTTGTAATTCAGATTTAAATGGGCAGATAACTTTTTTGAATTTCGAAGCATTAAAAGAAACACTGACACAAACAAAGGATTATGATTCTATATTCTAATAATTTATATTTCGAAGTAGCAATTTGTTAGAAACTTTCTTGAACAAGTTTAAAATTTTTCCATAAACGAGCTGCAACAACTATGTATTTTTATTTACATCAAAAAGTGTTAAATTATATTTTATGATAGTTCTGAATATATGTATGCATAGGTATAAGATATAGATAGAAGTTAAATATATTCTGCTTTTATTGAAATTCAATGTGTACAGCTAAAGTAAAGATAACTATGTGATTACATGTTTAAAGCTGTAAAACCTATCAATTGTTAGCAATTATATTTTGAATGTTAAAATTAGTTTAGTTGATAAAAATTCTAGGGCTGATGCGTTGTTGCATACGTCGATGTAATAAATGTTAAAAATTCTTAATTGCATCTTACGATATTGTTGTTACAAGTTTGCGAGCCTCTGGAGTGTCAATTTGGCAACCTACCATATGCCATACATGTTCGATTGATGAAAGATCTGGTAAACTTATTAGCCAAATAGGAATATCATGAACACAGAGGTAGCCCGGAGATATACCAGCCGTATGGACCTTGGTGTTATCTTATTGGAAAATGTCACCACGATGATATATCATGAAGGGTAAAACGGCCACAGGATGTATTCAATATACTATCATTAAGCTATTAAAATTATGCGAAAGATAGCTCAAAGTGACCAGCTGCCGTAAGAGATAATACTCAACTCGCACCTTCCATATGCCATACATGTTCGATTGATGAAAGATCTGGTAAACTTATTGATAAAAGATGAATATCATGAACACAGAGGTAGCCCAGAGATATATCAGCCATATGGACCTTGGCGTTATCTTATTGGAAAATGTCCCAGGATGACATGCCATGAAGGGTAAAACGGCCACAGATGTATTCAATATACTATCATTAAGCTATTAAAATTATGCAAAAGATAGCTTGAAGTGACCAGCTGCGTAAGAAATAATACTCAACTCGGCAATCTACCATATGCCATACATGTTCGATTGATGAAAGGTCTAGTAAATTTGCTGGCCAAAGATAAATATCATGAACACAGAGGTTCCCCAGACATATATCAGCCATATGCACCTTGGCTTTATGTTATTGGAAAATGTCCCCAGGATGACATGCCATGAAGGGTAAAATTGGCCGCATGATATATCGCTATTGAATAAATCGTTATTAAAGTTATGCAAATGATGGCTTGCAACGACCTGCTACCGTAAGAGATAATACTCCCCTCCATCATACCACGAAAAACGACTGTATGTCCCTGTAAAACAAAGGCTCATGGGAACCACTCCTCCAGTCTCCCGATACACGGATCCAAAGATCATATATACCAAGACTGATGAAGAGCTGATGGCTGAATATAAAGAAGTGCAAGTTTACTGGCAGCTATAATAATTGTTTTCGAATCACTCCACATGACTCTATTGTGGAACTAAACGCAGACGTCATAAAGTTCACTGCGATCGCAACCTTGGAACAGTCAAACCCGTTAAGATTGTGGAAGGTACCATGGGTGGAATGGAAGAAGCTGTAGCAAGTTGGATATTGGACTATGATGCCGTTATGGGCAGCTTTAGCAGTTCCCCAGTCATTCGATGCTGCGTCAATTCGTGCACTTGAGCTCCAAGAGCCTTCATTCCATCGATGAGTTGCTGACAACACTTCGCATGGTGGTGTCATCACTGTGCAAGTGGTTATCTATCATTCGATATGACTATACAGTTTCACATATCGCAACTACAAATCATGTTCGAAGTCGTCCAATTGGCTATAAGTGTTTCAATAATGACGTAACGCCATTATTAATTATGTCTTCAGGGAACTGAAATGCAGAGAACTAAAAAAAGTAAACCGTCCGCAATTGTTACCTGTTTTATGCAACGCTAGCAGCGCAGTAGAAGCGCACGCTTTAATCGAAGTCAACACTCATTGTGTGTGTGTGTGTGACCTAGACCCGGGGTGGGCATTACGTAGATCGCGATCGACCGGTGGACCATCAAGACATTTTGAGGTGACCACCTAAAAATTTTACCACTTATATGGAAAATTCAAGATAGGCTGACAGTACGCAAACTGTGAGCCTTCTACTGACTATAGCAACAAAAACTAACTTTAGATAAAAAAGTTTTATTTTTTTAATGTATTTTGAATTGTTTCATAATAAATGTATCATTTGATATTATTATATTTGGAGCTATTATTATTAAGTTTGTATCTTGCGTTTTCCTTTAAACGCGATTTTAAAAGTGTTTTTTTTTAATTTTAGTTCTGTAAGTATATAAGTACACATTCCGTACTTATTATTAAGTTATAATAATAACCTTTTCCTCACCTCACCACACCTACGACATTGGGCAGTAGCGTACACAAGAATTTTTAAAGGGAAGGGGTCGAGGGTAGAAGGTCTACCATTCTCGTATCGTACCCCAATATACAGCCAAACATAATTTTTTGATTTTGTCGATTGTCGGGAACAAAAAACAGCAAAACTAAATCCCTGAATAAATAATTAACATTAATAAATAAAAATTACTAATATTAAATACTAAATTACATTTTACATGCTGCATACATGGGACTATAATGAACTGGAAAAAAATGAATGTTTATGAGGAAGGGTCCGGACCCGTGAACCCCTCCCCCGTCCTTGTGTGCGCCATTGACACTGGGTGGACCACGACTCCTTGAAAAAATTAGAAGAGTAGCCCGCACCCTGGAAAAGACTGCCCACCCCTGACCTAGACAATTTAACCATTTGCATGCGCGATAAAGAAATTTTCGAGCGAAAATTTGAGGTGATGGGATTATTTTTAAAGCTGTTTCTTTTCATGGCAAAATAATGTTATATAAATATTGAAAATTAGTTTTGCTCGAAAATGCTCGTAATTACCTATTATCAAAACAGAGACCAATCGAACGAATGTTATAAAAAACAACTTTTTAAGAAAATTTATTAGATTCAGTTTTAGATTCAGTTTTTCATTTTAAAGGTAATTATTTGGTATGTTTTATTTTAAGTGTTGGGAAAAATGAAAATCTTACCAGTCTGACGCTGGAACCATTTCATCATCAGGTTGATTCCCAACGCAATGATCAACGAAGTCCAACCCGGTTGGTGGCCTGAAAAGAGATTTGTTTTAGAAAACACAAGTAAAGAAATCGAAACTAAAATTCTTGCTTGGGTAAGTACTGTCTTTTATTATTGAGGCATAGGAGCCAGTATCTTTTGTTGTTTAGTAAAAGGTCTTTTTACTACTGTCTTCGATGGCGAGATTGGAACAATTGCAGTAGCGGTCGAGCAACTTTACAAGGAAGCTCTTTTCGGACTCTAAATCAGTATAGCTATATTTATCTCAAAATTACCTCCGTAATTCAGAAAGAATTCTAAACTGAAGATAGTTCTTAAAAGATTTTTCACATAAAATTTCTTTTCAGTGGATATCGGCTCATTGTGACATTGCTGGGAATGAGAATACTGACTTCCTTGCTAAGAAAGAAGCCCTTGTGATCCAAAGACCCACGAGAGTTTCAACCTATCATCACTTAAATATTTTTCTTAATAAAATATGACCTTTAAGTATAATTTTAAAAGGGAAGCTGTGTGGAGATGTCGAAGGACAAGAACTGGAAAAACTTGAACGAGAGCCCATCATGGGTTCCTGAGGCTCTTAGAAAAGCTGATGTAGCTCATTTTAGACTTTTGACAGGGCATGACTGTCTGAGATCTCATCTCTACAGAATTGGTATCGCCGACTCACCGGACTGTACCCTGTATGACTATGGTCAACCAATGACTACTGAACATTTGGATGAGTGCCCTGCAATAAAAAGTCCTAATTCTAATGTCGAAAAATATTGGAGAGCACGCACACTAATGGCATAGGTCAGCGTTTCTCACAAACTGTGGGGCGCACCCTCCTGGAGGGGGCTTGACAACCCTACGAGAGAGCGCAAGCATATCGAAAATAAAAGGTTTTAAAAAAGTTAATTTACTGGAATGAAGTAAAACACACAAAATACTTTCTGATGTAACATGACATGAATAGTGGTAGCGTATGGCTATCTTCCCAGTAAAGAGGCAGTTTTAAACCAAAATTAGTTTATTTTTTCTCACACCTATTTCACAGCACAAAACGTTACACACATTTAAAAAACACTAAGGAATATTTAAATTCTTAAAACTATACATTACGAAGTTCTCATCTCGCCTTTGTTCTCTCTTCTTCTACTACTACATGTTGTCATTCGGAACTAACTGAACTTATCCTTCCTGTTGCGCCCTCTCACCAAAAGGGTTATTTTTTCCGTCCTTGAGTGGGCTAGTATTTCAGCTTTTACACTGATAATAAAAAAATATACACAATTACACTGATATAATTTATATATATCATCTGGCGATGTTATGTCATTAAAAATAAGAGCTTCCTCTTCAAAACGCTCGTTAGCTATCTTTGATCCTATAACCAAATAAAAAACATTTTGTTTGATTTGCTGTAATCCACGATGAGAGATTTTTTTTATTACGCTTTCTTTTTAAACCTAAAATTCTACTCTTTCAGAAAAAAAGAGTATGGAAAAGGGTTTTAGGGTATTTGGAAAAGCACAAAGAGCAGTTTGAAGGATTATTTGGCCAAGATTTATTTTTATGACTATTCTCAAACATATAAATCATAATGAAAAACATTTTCCACATTCTTTTTAGAAGTAACACCCATAATTTTATATTGAATACATTTTTAACCCGTGAGTGGTCGTACAGCTCACAGAGTCATCCAGGTTCACGAAACCATTAATTCTGGAAAAACTGCTGATTTGTTACCTATGACATTGACAGTATCCTCCTATATGACAGTCTTCATGGGAGTTAAAATTTATTCGTCACTTGTCTCCCTCTTTTTGAGGAGAGGCAAACATTTTTTTTACAATCTTAAGGTACTTGTTTTATGAGTTAGAGAAGTCAAAAATATAATATTAATATTGGAGTGCGTTTATATTAGAAAAATATTTAAATACAGGTCCTATTCCTTAAAATTAAGCGAAGACAGCCTTCAAGGAATAATTGTATGATTTTAAATTTGTAAACGTAATACTTTCAACTTTCATGTTGCTTTATAAAAAGAAGTTAAATTGCAAATGTGACGTTTTTAGAAAGGTATCCTTTGAAACAGTTGTTACATTTCGCACATCTAATATGAACGTATTTTGTTAGCTTGTTTTCCAAATAAAATAAATAAAAATGTTTTTCAGTATGATCCATAAATATAAAGGGATTGCATTGTCTAAAATACAATTCTAAGAAAATTTTCTATTTGTTCTATTGGAAAATGTCTTGAAAAGTTGAAAAGTGTAGAAGTCATAAATATTACCAGATTTATTAAGAAATTTCAAAAAAGATCACTTCTAAATAACAACGAATAATATAAAAGTCATTGGTAGTATGTCATAATTTGACCAAAAGGATTTAATTATGAGTTTCATGAAGCATACCTTTTACCAAACACAAAAATTAACCTAGATAAAGACATACAAATAATTTTAATTCGATTTCCTTAAAAATGTAACCATTTCCATTGCATTTGTTGTTCAAGCGAAATTCATTGAAGGAACTGGCAGTTTTTGAAATATTGCAAGTTTTCAGCACTTATTAAGAGAGATTCATTATTAATTTTAATAAATATTATGTAATAATTTTATTTATAATATAATATAATAATTATTATATATAATAATGTTTTTTACATTATTTATTTATAATAATCATTATTTATTATTTTACTTTTTTATAAATATTACAAATGTTATTTATAATTATTATTATTATATTATATGAATATTATTATGTATAATAATTATTATTATCCAAAAATTATATTAATATTACCATATAACATAATTACTATTAAATTCTATTATATGATAATAATAATATATATTACATAATATTATTATTATTATATATAGTTTTTATTATATTATATTTATATTCATTATTGATTGATATTGGTTATTTTTAATCTATTATTATATTCTTCATTTGAAATATATTTCAAAACAGTTCTTTACAATTATTTTCTTGACGTTACCGCTAGGCCGCCATCTCGGAATCCATGTAACTCAACAAAATCCACTGCTTGGCGCGATTAAGGAATCGCGCCAAACAACACTTGGTGCGTAGCACTCCTCTATCAAATTTAGTTCCTCTGTGGAGTTAAGCATTTTGATAATTAGGCCGACAATATGTAATTTTTGAACACTGAACTATTGAGCGAGTGAGTGCTTTTTAACATCGCAGCATAAAACAACACGAGGGCTATTGGCAGTGGGCCAAAGGGAATCGAGCCGGAACTCTGAGCCACAGTCAGGTGACGAGGACGACACCTGAGCTAGCACCCCACTCTCCTAACTTCCACACCACGCTAACGTAAAGACTTTGAGCCACGACAGATTTAACGTGCATCACCCTCTCTACGCAGCAGGTCTTCAGTGGCAAGAGTGCTCGAATTCATGACTTGCCAGTCATGAACCATGACCATGACCATTAAGCTACCGCAGCTACATTGAAACACTCAATAGCTTTTGTGAACTATTTTAAAACCAATGTTTTTAACTGCGACTAAAAATTATTTTTTTAATATTCATTTTTTTTTAAAGTTATACATTAATATTTATTTAAAACTAAATTAACAATAAGGTACTATGTCTTACAAATTTTTGAGACTGGCATCTTTCTGTATTGGAAGCTTGTATCCAGGCAAAAATAACCCATTGTAGTTAGATCTTTCAACAAATGTGTGGGTAGTGTCTCCAAACTGTTAAAAAGAAACATTTCTAAGTATTATAATTAAAAACAAAAAGAAACATTTCTAAGTACAGAAGAACGTCGTTTATCCGAATCAATTGAGACCGGACATCGTTCGGATACGCGATTGTTCGGATAACCGAAAACCGAATGCGATCCATGCAGGTATTGAACATTTAATCAGAGCACTTGATCTCTGTCGAGATCATAATCTCTTATCAGGAATTAGTTTGAGTTGACTTTGTTGTTAATTTGCCCATTTTTGTTAATATATGGAGGGATTTGTTTATTTTTGTTCTTTATTTTTTAAAGGAAGCGACTTTGTTTGCGTGTGATCTGTTGTTTATGCTATTTTTATAAGTTCTTGTTCACAGTGCGAGCGCCCCGCCGAAGCGATTGTCTCGCCGCAGTGACAATGATTGATTTATCGGGTCGGCGGCGGAGGGAACCTTTCGGTTCTTCTTTTGCCTTCCCGGGTGAGAGTGGCCACTGAGGTGGCCGGTCATTGATTTATTCGCGAGTGAGTTGGTTGTCCAATCAGGAGTCAGCCGTCTCTAGGGGGGTTAGGAGTTGGGAGATATTTTAAGTTATTAGTTTTTACATGTTTATAGGATATTTCGGGTCTATTGAAGTTGGGATCAGGGATATATTTTTCAATTTTTCAGTATACGATACTGGACACTATACAAATATTTAAAATCATCACATGCGGGAAACGTGCTTGAAGAAAAAGCAAAAGAGGTACAAAATGTCGCAATTTTACCTTGATTGTGGAAAATAATCACTTATTTTTCGCTGTACCATTGTACACCTTCGTTCTTTTCACTGCAAGGTCTCTGGTTCTTTTCAGCAGCAGTAGTTGAGTAGAACAGCACTCTAATTGTTGTTCGTACCACTCCATAGCTATCTATAACGCAGCAAACGCGTCAGCATTTGCTACTTTCGTTGTTGTAGTCTTCGTCTTCATCCGTTTCATCGTCGACAGGGTCGGATTCTTCTTGCATGAAAGTCACAATCTCGTTATCATTTAGCATTTGAAATCTAGTCTTCTGCATCGCATGCCATCCTGGTTTCTACATCAACAAAACTCAACAAAAGAGCTCGTATACACCCCCTCACTTAGAAACAAACTGACCTAATATTCCGCGCAGATGTTTACCAAATCACACAACTGAAATTCCCCATATGTCCTTTATCTTAGATTTTCCCGTCACTTTTGGCCTCACGCGGAACAACTGTTGAACATTGCACTGTTCGAAAACGTATCCGGACATTGGTTCGGATATTTGACGCTCCGAATAATAAACATTCGGATAAACGACGTTCTACTGTATTATAATTAAAGACAAAGTTAAATTCTGCTGTAATTTTTCCCAGTATCAAACGTAGTTACTTACAGTCTGCACAACCGCAAACCTGACGGTTCCGCCTTCGTCTGTTTCTTCCCATATATCACGAACAATTTTACCTCCCCTTTTTTTTGTAGACTAAAATAAAAAAAAAATTTAAATTTTAGAATTTAAAAAAAAATAACTTTCTTAAAATTTCTTACAAATTTTTTTTTGAAAATTGTTAGCAATTATATTTAAAGGGGGAAAATACTTCGGTAAATACAGGAATTACAAACCTCAACAATTGCATCTAAATCTTCTACTGCGAAGGCAATATCTTTTACTCCATCGCCATGAGTAACGAGATGATCTCCCATTTCTAAAAAAGAAGAAAAAAAGTTGTGTTTTTTTAACAAATTGTTGCATATTGTTGTGTTGCTATGTATTGGTAAAACTTAGTATTTTTCACTTTTTAAAAAAAAAAATTTATTTTTAATAAATTTTAAAAATATTTTTAAGTAATTTTTAGGATTTTGAATTTTTTTTATTTAATCATGAATACTAAAGTTAATTATTGGTTTCTCTTTTGTAAATCAACGCTGTAGAAAACTTATGAGAAAATATTTTAATTTATTGCTTTATCTCAAGAAGGGATTACAATTTAATACATAGAATTATTGTCAATATTTTTTACAGATTAGCTTAAATTAGATTAAATGGGAGGAGGGGGTTACCCCCTGTTCACCTAATGGTGGACCAACTCCCTTTGTAAAAATTATACAACTGCTTATACTCATAGTTCAAACTGTAAAACTAAATTGTAGTACGATTTTTAGTGTGTTTTTTCCCCTCTAAATTCGTTCTTGGCTCTCTTCTTCAGTTAAATTCATAACTGAAGCTGCATCGACCAAGTCCTCAGATTTTGATAAACCTGCAGCTTTCTGGAAAGTTGAGTTTTTTGTTCCGTTGATTGTTAATAAGTCTTTGTATGAGACAACGCTTTTTTTCTCACGCAACGATTCCAGTCCGGGCAATCGATGCGATATTTTTCTGCGAGAGCTTGCAATAATGTACTATCACAACCGTATTGCGGACATTATATGAAACGATGCACATGTTTGACAATTCAGCGCGTACGATACATGCGAAATCGAGGTTGCCAACGTGGCGAATTATCTTGAACGTTGGCATTGTTACGATAGTACGTAATAAATTTATTACAGCATCCCGAAAAGCTTTTTTATATAGAGAGAGAAAAGTGTTTTAAAAAAATAACACGCGCAGTTTGCAAATGTTTATTTTCGACGTTATTTATATTTATGAGCCTATTACTGTAAAAAGTAGACTAGAATATACTATAATTTGTATTAGCTATTGAATTATATTAAGCATCAAAGGTGAAGGACAGAGGGAGAAATTATTTTCCATTGTTGCATAGGGAGTTAAAAAACACCTTTGTAGAATTCGAATGTTTCTTGGAGTTTTGACAAAGGTGCCTTGTATTCGAAAACCAAATTCTAGGTGACAAACGAAAAACTGAGAAAAAAATATTTATTTTTATTTAAACAAATTAAATTCTTAGCTCGAGTGGTACAGTAGAGTCCCGAAAACTCAGCACTCGATAACCCGGAAGCCCGGATAACTCAGCCAGACCCTTGCAGGTTGGAAAACCCCCACGTGCAGACCCGTTCAAGGAATGCTACCCTTTAAAGAAGAAATGCCCGAAAGTGATGAAGACGTTAACGTTGAGGACACCGTACAAACTCCTAAAACATCACATAGTGAGAGACTAAAGGCTGTCGCAACCATCCTTCAGGATTTTGAACAAGGTGCGTCGGTAATGGACTTACTGTTCCTTCGTCGTCTTCGTGATGAAGCAGAAAAATGCAAAGTGCAGTAGGGAAAACAACAACACACCATTTCACATTTCTTTTGTGAGTGAGTGAATTTTAACTTCGCACTGTTCAGCTAAACGAGGGCTTTTGGCGACGGACTTCGTAATTTTGAGCCATGGTCAAGTGACAAGGACGACACCTTAGCTGGCACCCCCTCTCCTAACTACCACACCACACCAACGAGAGGACGTTTGAACTGTCGACAGATTTAACGTGTATCTCTCCCCTACACCACAGGTCTTCCGCGGCGCTAGGCTTCACACGAGTCCGTTACCTTGACCACTAGGCTACCGCGGCCCTCCACTAGAAAGAAGTAGTCAGTTTTTATAAAGTTGGCTAAATTTATTTTATAGACAGCTTTATGCTTTCATAAAGTATTTTTCTGAGGTGTGGCAGATCAAGTAAATTACTATATAATATGTATTCATTACTTGGCTTTGTCATGTAGTAAATGCTCTATCCCTCATAAAGCACGTACTTTTCCTTTGTTTAAGGGGTTTTTTTTGTTTAACATTTATAAAACCCGTGTACCACGCAATGTATAACACGGGGGCATACAACACAGACAGAAGAAAGGATTACAACACAAACATCCATGCCTTCTCCGGGATTCGAACCCAGTCCCTACGGCACCGCAGTCAGCTTCACTGACCACTATACCGGATGGGCGGCATTTAAGGGTTTTGGGAAAGTTTATTTTCTGTTGCACTCTCAAGCAAACAATACAAATAAGTGCAGTACAACATTTTCTGAAGATACCCTCGTACTTATTCTTTTTTAATCCCATTCCCGATCACCGGCATTTTCATAAACTCATCCCCCTTCGATCCACATTAGGCCGAGTTTTTGGAACTCTATTGTGTATTGGGAAATAAATACCGTAAAATTCGGCGTATAACGCTCACCCCCTTTTTACGAAGAATCCCGAAATATACGTGCACAATGTTCTTATTTTTTGAAGTCATTTACACGAGATACTATTATAAACATCAGGGAAAAAAACTAGTACATACTTCTAGAACTATAAGCCTTTAAGTTCACAAAGAATGTCATTTCTTTTAAATAAACAGTATTTCGATATATGTAGGAGTCTAATATTTTTCTATGCTCTTCTTTTTTTATTTTTGAAGCCCTCATTTTTATACCTGGTGTATAACGCACACACGTAAACTTCGATCTTATTTTTCTGTTAAAAGTGCACGTTATACGCCGGATTTTACGGTAATCACAAAACAGAAGTGGAAAATAAATGCAAGTTCAGACATAGATTTGTAAGAGCTAATATCTAAATCCTACTCCTAATTCAGTTTATGAAAAATGTTATCTACGACATCTGCTACAAAAGAATTTGACAAAAACCTTAGATACTAAAATTAGAAGATGCAGTTTGCTTCACTTCATAATCTTTTTGAATAATCAGGTTTCAAGAAATGAACGCGAATTCTCTGGAAACATAAAATTGACAGAAAGTATAAAATCATTCTAAATAAAAAAATATAAAGAGATAGCAAAGCGAATGTAACCTTTTAATCCATTTATTACTTTCGTTTCTATTAATATTTATTTCAAACAAACTCACATTTTTCAGGACTCCATGTTTATTTGAACACTTGCTTTTAGTTTAAAATTTGTAATAATAAATAGTGCATGAGATGATAGTAAAATAATTGTGGTGTTATGAATTGTAAAAGAAATTAATTAAATCAAACCTCTGTTTCCTGGATTATAGGGGGAAACAAAGACAAAGATAATTCTATTTTGTTTCACAACGTGAGCAGCCACTTCGCGAGATCCTGTTTCCAGACCTTTGTAACACAGTGGTTCGAATCCCATCTTTGTGCAATAATAGGCAGCTGCCTGTAATTACGAAATACATTCATTAATATAATATTCTGCAGTGGTTTAAAATTCTTCTATTTTTTTATATTACATTGAAAAAAGATTTGTGTATCATCAAATCTCTCAATTATTGTCTAATGCTATTTTAGAGATATTGTTATTCTTATATTTTTAACAATGAAACTTACTTGCTTTGCATTTCCTACCCAAAAAGTAACATGATCGAAATGTAGAAATCTCCCTTTTTCAGGCTAAAGAGATAAAAATAAAATAACTTGAAACCAAAGAATACATAAATTCTACAACAATCATTACAAAAAGATAAGAGTTGAAAGTCATGAGAAATTCGTTAGATAAGTTTATTCTGTAATACTAAGTATTAGGGATTGCAATATCGGACCAAAAGTTCAATACTGGTATTATGTATTTTCTTTATCTTAATAGCAGATGCCGGTTTTAATACCAGTTGTGGACATTTTTGAAAAAGAAACAAAACACATGTGTTTCTTATTTGCCAGTTTTATTAGAATGTGTAAATATCACAAAAATTATGTGTAAATTATAAATTATAACAGCATATAAAGAACCACAAAAAAGTAAAGGAAAATCACCAAAAAGTGTAAATATCACTTTTCAGTCTGTGGTGCTATTACAAATTTTTGAAATGTAATCTTAAAAAGCATAATGCATCAATTGTACTGTCATTAAGCCTGGAACGTAATTATGTGCAAAAATTACCAGCTATCGAAAACTCTCTTTCGGCATTTACGCTAGTTGGTGATAAGTTTGCAAAGCACGATATCTTTACCAAGTATTTACCTCTAAATTTCTCTTCGGATAGTTTTGGATATAGCTGATTTCTGCATTGTATTTTGGTTAGTTGAAATTTCTTTAGTTATTACTAATTCTAATTTTTGTTCAAGAGACAATTTCTTTTCACTATCGATATTAGTGTCATCATCATCATCTTCGATAACTGTACCGAATTCTTCTAAATGTGGAAAGGTTTGTCGGGAAAAAAATTTTTAAGAAAATTTACTACACTTGATCAAATTTGTATTGGTTATTCTCTTTTTATCTTTTTCATTTTCCTTTTTAAAAATCATTATAATTATGTAAATGCCATAAGATATTTTCAATTTTGGTATGCCTTTCTTCTGTGCAACTTTTCAATGTAATATATAATTCTTCAGATAGTGATGTATGCTGTTCTTTCAGTGACTGCAACATGAAATTTATTGTTGCTTTAGTGTTAATAAATTAGAATCTCTCCCACATAATACCTAACCAGTTTTATTGGAAGTAGAGCTGATACAGTCTCTGGATATTAAGTCAAATTCACTATCCGAAAAATTAATTTTCAGGTTTAAGTCGATCATTACGTTTTTGATTGCATTTTTCAGTTTCAAAAATCGTCCCGTCGTTAGGAGTAAACTTTTCTAAAGTGTTTTAGAATCTAATATTAACATATGTTCTGTTTCTAGTTAATCTCGAAAAAAAGAACGGAATTTAAACTTGTGAATACCAGTATTACAGAATTGCACAAATGGTTCAAAATACCGGTATTCGGTGCCCGGTATACCGGTATTACAATCCGTACTGAGTATCTATACAGAAAACACGGAATTAATAAATTCAGGAATATTGAAGTAATTGGCTAAAAAAATTGAGTCATTTCAAAGTTCTAATTACCGTATAATCCGGCGTATTACGTTCAGCGGCGTATATTGCGCACCTAGACTTTCAAAATGTGTTTTTTTTTTTAGTTTTAGGCATATTTGCTGTATGACACGCACCCTTTTTTATGAAGAAACCTGAAATGTATTTGTGCAATACTCTTATCTTTTAAAGACATTTATTCAAAAGATTATACCCGGCTTTTTAGCAATGGTATACCTCTAAAACTAAAACCCTCAAGAGCGAAAAAAAGAGGTGTTGAGGATGTATGTGGATGTTAAAAAGTAAAAAAAAATTTTACAAAAGGAGTCCAAATGTATCATATTAGTCTAGAAATTGTACGTGAATGGATAAAAAAAGCATGGAATGAAATTAAACATGACACAGTTAAAAAAGCCATTTAAAAATGTACACTGGTGTCCAAAAGTTAAGCATAATTGTTAATTATGTGAATAAAGAAGGAACTGTAAATCAGAATGGCGGGAAACGTGATATGCGAGTGTAAAATGGTTATAAAATAAGGAAGCAAATCAAAAGAATGATAATAATTAATTTTATTATCCAAAGCAGCAGTTTGAAAAAAAAATTGAGCATAGCAAGGATTCACACTTTAAAGAAAAAATGAAAGAAAACATTAAATAAAATAATGATGCTGCGGTTTAATAAGGCGTGTGGTCACCTCTGACAGCCAGGCACGCTGCACAGCGATTTACCATACTTGCTATGAGATGATGAATGAGTTGTGGGCTCAAACGGTTCCAAGCTTCTTGGAGAGCTCTCTTCAGTTCTGTAACGGAGCTAGGTGGGTGCGAAAGGGCTGCAATTTGTCTCCCGAGCATATCCCATACATGCTCGATAGGATTTAAATCAGGGGAGTTCGCAGGCCACGACATGCGCTGGATGTTTTCCGTTTCAAGGAAGTCATCAATCAGCACCGCTCGGTGACATGGCGCATTATCATCCATGAATATAAAGTCAAGACCGACAGCACCTCGAAACAAGCGAACATACGGCTCAAGAACTTCGTCTCTGTATCTTTGAGTAGTCACAGACCCCGTGTCAAAGAAATGGAGGTATGTGCGGCCGTCCATCATGATGCCTGCCCATACCATTACTCCCCTTGATGGAAAATGATGTCTTTGCGTTATGTTTCGTGGTTCAAAATGTGTTCCATGTTCTCTCCATATCGTTACCCGCCGAGAATCACTACTCAGACTAAACCCGGACTCGTCACTGAACATTACATTGGCCCACTCTCCCACACTCCAATATTGATATTTCAAACTCCAGTTCAAACGAGCGCGTTTATGCGCAGACGTGAGGGGAATGCTAACTGCTGGTCTTCTGGCATACAGGTCGGCATGATTGAGTCTCCTGTAAACAGTTTGTTTCGAAATTCCTATTCCTGTGGCGAATGTGAGCACCGAACCCAGTGCTTTGGCAGTACTGCCCCTCTGACGTCGCGCACTTATTACCAGATATCGGTCTTTGCGAGGGTTGTGACTCTTGGTCGACCTGATGCTGGTTGTCGGGCAACATCTCCCGTTCTTTGAAACCTCTGCCACAGTCTTGAGATCACAGACTGGTCCACATTCAGAATTCGAGACACTTCGGTTTGTGATCGTGAGGATTCCAGCATTCCAACGATTCTTCCTTTTGTAAACATGTCCAATTTGCGTTTTTGTTTTATCATTCACTTCGTTTGATGGTTAACAACGTCCCTTCGCACAGCAGTTGCACGAAACTTGTCTGAACTGCCTATGCTACGTGAATCGGTTTCTCCGCGTTCCGACATGCACCGGTGTTTCGCGCAGGATGCAATCGACTGAAAAGTTTTGCATAAATCCAGTGTTTCTTCTTCACTCAATTAATATCCGCAATAAATATGGAAGAATTTGACGAATATTTACTCCATGTTTTTCGCATTTTACGATTTATGCTTAACTTTTGGACACCAGTGTATATCTAATAATCTCTAGATGCAACGGAAGATATTTATTAATGGGTCAGAGTAACAATGGTGAAGATGAAACATGCTTCGATGATATGCCTGAAGACAAATATGAAGAGCTTTTCATATGATCCAACATTGAAAGTTCATGAAGTATTTCTTTTCCTTTAAATAAACAGTACTTACATAATTTTTTAATGCTCATCCTCTATTTATTTTTAAAGGCTTCGTTTTCATGTCCCGCGTATAATGAACACCTGAAATTTTCGATCTTAATTAATTTATTTTTTTGTATTTGAACATCGCGGAAAAAAGCCATAATATACGGTATTTTATGAACATAAATTTTCAGTTCTGCTTCTGGAAATAGTTCCACATAACTTCTCCTTGAAGCTAAGGAAAAGTTACAAAGTTAAAATTTTCGGATTCAAATTAATCTAAAATTAAAATTTGAAGATGATCTAAAAGAGATTAATGAAATAAACTAAATTAATTACATATAAAATACAGCCATTTTGCATATTATTCCGTAATCTTTTATTGAAATAAATGATTCCTTTTTTGTATATATTATAGCAAACGATTTTTTTCATCTTTTATCAAATATCAATTCCATAATATGCTATTATTTTGAAAAGGAACTGTTCCGTGGAACAAAATTTTCATCATACGTCATTACAAATCGCTTTCGTCTGTTTTTGAAATTTCATACACACTCAATGTTTTCGAAACATGTTTTTCTGTAACGTTTTTCTAACAGATAACGAGTTAATATTACGAGAAACTTCGTAATCAATCAACAATTACACATCATGTTTTAGCTATCAAATCAGATAAAATAAAGAGAGGAATTCGATCTGATTAAATTGTTTCACATACGCAAGATTGCATACTTCCCACTAATACTTTTTCTTAGATCAGATACTAAAATGTAAATAATACGTTAAAATCTCGAAATGGGATATTTAGTAATTTACAGGAATGACAATGTTAGGAATTATTCATGCGTGTTGACATAGGCTAATTCTATTATGTAACTGAATATAATTCCGGAAATTCACGTGGTATGTATGTAAACCAGGGACGTAGCTACCACCGTATCAGCCGTATCAATGATACGGGGCCTCCAAGCTACAAGGGCTCCAATATGTGTAACTACAGTTCTACTACTAGAGTTCTTATATCTAAAAAAGGGCCCACTCAAAACTAGCCGTGAACATGATATGTTCATAATACAGTCGACTCTCGATAATTCGAAGTTGGAGGGACCAATGAAAAACTTCGAACTATCAAGGGGGTAAGAAAAACTCCCAAAATACACGAAGTACAATTTTTTTCTAACATATTTATATTTTAAACTACGTAATAAAACAACAATTGTACACATGTATAAAATTACTTTAAAGTATTTTTAAAAAGTACATATTATACAATATAACTATTATACAGAAGTTAAAAGTCCTGCATTAAAAGAATACCTTTATGTAATAATTCTCGAACAGGGCTGTTTCACGCCCCACCAAATTTCTTCCATTCCTCATTGCAAATAAAATCGTTTCGCACCCGGTTGACTCAGACACTGTTCCCCAAACCATTGGTTCTTTAAGGCAGGGTCCAGTCCAGTCCAGCCGATGCCCTATTTGGTTCCAAATGCTATAATTTACACAGATGAGCCATACGTCATGACAATCCGACGCAAAATATACAATACTATGCATCTCTTCTTCGCAGTATAGCAGACCATCCTATCTGAACACATGTATAGCAAGGCTATGCTTGAAACAAAATATAAGGTCGGCTGACAATAAGTGTGACCAGAACTGTTCACTTGAAGAAGGAAAACAATAAAATGTATTTTTGCCTGAGGAACCGGAAACACAAAGAAGGGGTAGCAGACAAATGATCATCAAAGGGCTACGCTACAGGGAAGACACGTAGAGACAACACAACACAAAACATGTAAGCCCCATCCTGTTTGCTACATGACTCTAAGATAGTAAGTGTTCGAATGGTCGAGAGTTTTATAAGATAACTTCGAATTATTGTGTGTTATAGTCTGGCTAGCCACAGATTTTACTTCGAAATATTGAGTGTGCCAAAACGTATTGTTTTAGTTCGAAATATCAAGAGTTTTTCTAGGGGCCGATCATACACTTCGATTTAGCGAGAGGTTCGTATTATCGAAGGTTTGAATTAGCGAGAGTCAACTGTATATGACAATGCCATAATATGTCAATATATGACGTAAACATAAGATATGTTCGGTTTCTTTGCTTTCAAATGACACCAAAGAACCTTGTAAAGCTTATTTTAATATATGTCAAATGTGATAGATTTGGTTCTCTACTTAGGTTAGTTCTAAAAGAGAATTATGTTTATCATAATGGTAATTATTATCAACAGATTAAGGGTCTACCACAAGGTGGCCCAGCTAGCAACTGTCTTGCCAATTTATATTTACATTATTTTGAAAATAGTTTCACAGACAACTTAGAATATTACTTTTTTCGTTATATAGATGATTTAATCATTTTTGGCAAGCTAGAGAACTTTAAACCTAATATTAATTTTTATCCACGATATCTTAATTTATTGCAGACAAATAGTAACAATTATGAAGCAAATTTTCTTGATATAGAAATTAAATTAAAAGATAATAAAATAGTTACTAATATTTATGATAAACGAGAAGACTTTAATTTCAATATTATAAAAGTACCGCATTGGGAGAGTAATGTGCATGTTTCTATATTCAGAAATATTGTTATTAATTACACACTACGCAATAAATTTCTAGTTTCAAATAAATCACAAAAAATAAAAAAACTATAAGCATTTTACTAAATACTGTTTAATTCAAAAATACCCAATTAATTTTATTAATAGATATTTGAATAAAGAAATTCTAAATAGTAAGGATTAAATTTCCATAGTTTTAACAGGTTAATATTATAGATTTATTATTCTTCCTAGATAGTTTTAAATACCCCCGATTTCTAGTTTTAGATAAAATTACTTTTTTTAGAATTTATTATAACTTTTAAATCATGTTATCTTAGAGTCTCTAAGATAATGGTAGTATGTTTACAATTCTTATTTTATTATTTCTATTCTTTTCATACTTTTGCTAAGTGCTATTTTTCAGCCATTGCTTTGTTTTGAAATTGTAGTTGGGTCCAGAATCTGGCAATAACTTGTTTATTGCACTCAGATTTAGCGCGGGCTCTGCAATTTTGTTTGCAATTTGTTGCGGGCTCTGTTTGCAATTTTTAGGTAAGTTACCTTTTTCTCATAATGGATTTAGATTTCCTATCCATTATTTCCAATTGGTTTTTGCTCGGTATTATTAACAGAAAGAGGGAAGGTTGGCTGGCCAAAAAACATGTTCAACCCCACTTTTATACAGAGAAATTTTTTTAAGGAGAATTTTTTTGTATACAAGCTGTCCTAAGTCAGCAATGTTGATAATACTGTAGCATCCATTCTTTTATATTTTACTCTGTTATTTCCATTTTTTCATATCTCCTTTTAAATTATATTGTCTGGTTATTTTGCAATTGCAATTCATTTAAGTATTAATCATGTTAATTCAACTCTCTCTTGTAGAGAAATTTTGATTATATATATATATTCAAGAATTTTCTCATCTCATCAAAACAGTTCTTATTAGAATTCTATAAAATTTTTAAAAATCTATATTAAAATGTACTATTTATATATGTAAAGGAGAGAATAAGTGACTCCCTCACTCATCACGGAATCTCCGAAACTATTAGACTCTTACAGACTTGAAACTTGGCAAACATGTTCCTTTTGTTAAGTAGAGATTCGCTAAGAATGTGATTGCGGAAATTGAGTTTTATGGGTTTTTGAGCTATTAGACGTATAGACCTGAAATTTGGTAAGAATGTTTCCTTTTTTGAGGGGAGATCCAATAAGAACGGGTCTTGGGATATCGACTCCTAGGGTAAGAGGGGCGTTACAGATTAAAATTTCTGATTTTGAGCTATTAGACCTACATGTCTGAGATTTCGTAAGTTAGTGCATTTTCTTGTGTAAAAGCGTGTTTGGAGAAAATTGACCCCAAGAGGAGTAAAAAATAATTACATTTCTGTTTTTAAAAATTCATATCCTGTCCTTTTTAAGGTATCCGAATACCCTAAAATTGTTAATTTTGCCAAAAAACTGACAAATTTTTTGATGATTTTATTTTATAGACCATCTTATTAGCTCTAAAAAATACCAAGTTTATTATTTTCCGTTCCCTAGAACAACAACTTCAAGTGTTTTAGTAAAAGCAGATGCCATTACTTTAAGCAAGATATCATACTTTAAACGCCTTTTACTCGAAATGTGTGTGTTTTTAAAAAATGCTCAAACGGAGACAGCGCGATTGCTCAAAAAGTTTTGAAAATAATTAACTGAAATGTGTTTTGTGTATGTTCTGTATAAACTTTTAGCTTTATCAATCGCTGTTTATTAGAAAATTTTCGCTACCTTATATTAATATAAACACTGTTATTTTTTAAGCAATTTCGTATAATAACTCTAGTTTTTGTAAAAATAAAAATATCTTTTATTCTGAAGGTCATTTCAAAAATGAATAACATAGAAACACATCAGAATAGAAAAATTGAAAATTTGTTCATAAACTTTTGGTACAGAGTGGGCCCCATTTATGTTATTTTTGTAAATTTTTACTAATTTTTCCCATTTTTTTTAGCTATAATAATTTCTTTTTCTCTTCTTCATTTTAGCATACTTTTCTTAAAATGTACTAAGCAAATCTAAAAATTACAAAAAAAATCCCATACCTCTATTTAAAAAAAAATTGTCGCAAGTAGTCGGATACTTTAAATCAAGAGGCACTGCCAGCCTGGAAAGCAGAAATGACAGAAAAATACTCTACTTTTAAACTCAAACATTTCATAATATCTGGATGATTATCCATTTCATCATTAAACATCACTCTCTCTCTCTGTTGCTTCATTTTACACCAAAATCAATCGTTATTTTCCGTAATTCCAAACTGTAAAACTGAAAGATTCTTTTTAGAGAGTTTTAAGTCTTTCCACCTAAATAATCTTTTAATATTTTGTTGGTGAAGATAGCTCTGTAACTAAATATTAAACTTCCCTCGTAACAACAGTAGGCAAACTAATGCTACATTTGATGTAAAAGCAAAGCTTCGAACCGGAACTGAACCGAAAAACGGAAAAAACCGTTATTCTGGTCGGAACGAAAACCGGAACTGAACCGAAAAAAATATCGGTTTATTTCGTTTCGATATATCTTCCGTCATTTGGTTACTGTAACCAACTTTTAAATATTTTCTAATTTTACGTTAACTATATATATCATCATTACATGCATATTGCTTCTCGATTTCCTATTTGGATGTTCACTAGTAATTTTCTGTTTAAGTTTCACATGAAATTACTTGTAGAAGACAGATTTAATTCAGTTGAATGAACTAGACGATTTTTTAAAGAAAAATATACTTTTTGCATCTCAACATGCGATCATTCCACGGATGTTTGTATAGACTGTTTAGAAAGACAAACCAAATCATGAACCTTGTTGCCAAATACGATTTTTTTATAGATGACTGTACCAATGTTCACCGTTCTCTGCATACATGCTGGTTAATTGTATAGATTCACATAGTGTACCAATTAAAAAAGAGTAAAATCTTCTAAAACTTGATAGAATTATATAGTTTGTTTATGACTATTCATTCAAATAAAAATATTCATTCAAAACAGAACCAAAAACTGTCATTTTTGGTGGAACGAAAAAAATTACGGTTCAAAGCCCATGGAAATTTTTTTTGGTGATTTTTTCGCTTAGTAAATACATTACGAAATAGCATCAGACACACAGATGTAGATCATCACTTCATGCTTTATTGAACGATTATAACGCTATGTAGGTCTATATCATATTTAAAAAATTAATAATGTATTCTAAATCCGAAAAGAACCTGAAAAATGAAGTGACAAATTAGGTGTCATCCTCCTCATTTGACCCTGATTTAAAATGACGAGGTTCCTCGTCATAAGCCTTTACGATGATTCGAAACGCGATACAAAACAAATAACCAATCAACGAAATCCAAACAGAAACTAACAATAATTCTGTTCATGTACCTTTTTTTAAAGGACAAGTCATTGTTGATAATAACCTTTTTTTATGGCTGAGAACGTAAGTACTCTCGGATTTTGGCGCGTTTCTTTTAAAACATTCCCAACATTCTATATTAATTGTTAGAAATGTTTTTGAAAAATCGATGTTTTGAACGCCCAAAGTTACTCTATCCCCCATTAGATTAATAAAATTAAAACATCTCGACATAGTTAATTTTAATTAAAAAACAAACAAATACTTTTATCCGTGCTTTATAGTTCTTATTTTTTTAAGTGATTAAATAATTATAAAATAATTCAATGTGTAACTTTATCAACATAAAATTCAGTCAACATAATTATATTACTTTTTCAAAAGCCTTTTAAATTTCTTTCTATCTATACAACTTTGTATCTGAATACGAAGTATGGAATCTCTTTTTATATTTTTATGACGTTCGCAAAAAGAATTATCATTAATAAGTATAACTTTTGAATAATTTTTATTAGACTGCTATGTACTGAAATATTGCATAAAATTATTTAATAATTATTCCAATGATTTTTAATAATATGCAACAGTAACTCAGATTGTATATTAAACAAAATAATAAATTCCACAAAAAAACTTACCTTCGGACCTTTATCCGTGTAAGTAGTCTAAAAATAAAAATTATGTAATATTACTCACAAAATAAACACATAACATATTTTTCGTATTATCTATTTACATGTCATGCAATAATACTCGATTTTTTGTCAAACATATATAAGTTTTTCTTAATTTAATATTTCAGCTATTACAAAACGAATTTCTTCTAAAACATGTCTAAATTTGCGTTACTAGTTATAGATGAAATATCATTACATATTTTCAGAGTAAATTCTTGCTTTCGAAGGTTCTTTTTTCTTTTAAAAGGGCTAAGAAATCATTTCTTTTGAAGATTATAATATAAAACTTCTGAAGCGACTAAAATATATAATATATATAATATATAAAATATTGTTATATTTTTAAGACAATATCTTAAATACAGTGAAAATCTTTTAACACGAAACTGAGAAGGACTGAAATATGTTTTCGTGTTAAAGGATATTGTAAAATGAAACATGTATTCAACAAAATTTTATTAGCGTACGTTTTATTTACATATACATCAGTGGCGTAAGGGAGAATATTTCCACTCTACCCCCTGCAAAGTCAGGTTTCGGGCCACAAGCCAGATCTTACAAAGGGTATGTACATTGTGTCAATCAGGCTTTGGGCCCCCTAGAATCCTGACCCCCCCCCCGCGATGCGGGGGTGTACGTTACGCCACTGGTATATATGTATACATATGCATGTGTTCAATAAAAATCAATTAAACAAAAACATTCACAAGAACTTAATGAAATCTAACATAAAATATTCAAGTTTTTTGGAAAACAAAACATTTGTTGAGTTTTCGAAAAATAATCTATTTTTCTTTTCTTTGACTTTTTCAGCCTCAAATTGTCAACAAATTGTTCAATGACGTATATTTTGCTATATTCGTTTTGTTTGTACTCGTCATCAAATTCCAAAGCCAACTGATGAGAAATGAGATATTTTTGTGTGGCTTTTGTACGGGTGGAGGGCGAAAGGAGCTTAGATATAAACAAAATTAGAAATCGTGTAATAGGCTATTTCGAGGGAATTTCAAAGCTAAGTTAGCGTTCTTTCAACGAAACACAGGTGAAATCATCTTTCCTTCATTTCACACCCCTCTTAAATCTCGCCTGCGTGGCTGATGTTTTTTTGTATTTTGTTCACAGCCAGAAAGAAATTCTATTCGTGTAAAGCGATTTTCGTTTCATGTTAACAGAAAAAATGCACGAAAACACATAGTAGTTTGTGTGGGACCGTTGTATCATTTCGTGTTAATCGATATTTCGTCTTAAGGTATCCGACTGGTTTAAAATCATCGTTTTCATCAAAAATTCAAAATTTAATTTTTAGTCTATTTTGGTAGCCTGTTTAATGAGCTTTCTAAAAATATCTTACTTTTAACTCTGAGTAAATAAGAAAGCGTAGTAAGCTCAAATTGAAATCGAAACCGGAAGTGTGAGTTTTCGGTTGATTTTCACCCGAAAATTACGATTTTTATTCATTTAAAATATTTTAAGGAATTTTTTTCATGCTGAGTAAGCTTTATTTTTCACTTTATAAATGTTTTAATAGCTATATTTTGCTTTAAAATAGGCCGCAGTCAACTAATTGCAACATTTGTTTTGATTGGAACAAGTTGCTATATTTTTATCAGTTGCGTTCAAAATTAGAGCTCTTTAGATATTTTTTTATTAGTACTTATATATAGAATTATAGTTATTTTTTATTAAATTAAAATTATCATGCCAAAGACAAGATCAATGTGACCAAAAAAAGAAGATATTTTCAGAGAGCAGAATTGGTTGGAGATTCGTTGAAAGAAAAATCAACGGATCTTCCAAATTCAGTTATAAATTCAATTAAAAAGACTTATATGGATCTTTGCGATCAAAATGTTTTAAGAAAATGTCTTCACAGGAAAACTCAGAAACTGCAATGAAAGTTTTAACAATGTCGTGTGGAGTATAATCGCAGAAGAGACCTTTGTTGAGCTACAAACACTCCGCTTAGGGAGTTAAATTGCAATAAAACTTTTTAATTCTGGGTTTACTAGTCTATTATCTCTACTTCAAAAATTAGGAATGGAATTATGGACTGAAGTGAGGGGACATTTTTGTACCTCGACAATACAAGAATTGTTGATTCAATGAGACATTCTAAACCAGACAAGAAACTGTCTCGTAAAAAAAGAAAGGCCCTTCAAAAATGTAAGAATTTGATGTAGGAGGTTTAGGAAGGCACCACGTACAAACCTGGAGAGTTTTAATACCTTCCTAAATCTTTAAAAAGTTTCATTGCAAATATAAACTTTATTTTACATTTTCTGAATAAAGTTATTTTTGTACATAAGGTTCACCTTACAGTGATATCTCTTCAAGTAATTGAAATACTCTTATGAATTTTTTTCAGTTTGTTCTTTGAATTATAATGAATGCTTTGTGCTAAAAGCTATGGGTAATTTTTTTAATAAAGTTATTTTTTAATATAGTTTTATATAAAAAAACGTTTGTTTGTTTTTTAAAAAAATTATGGGTTTTTTAATTTATTTTGAACATTTGTATTTCATAATTTTATTGTAAAACTTGAGTCTTTTTAGTATACAGCATAGTTAAACATTAAAGAATTGTATTCTTGCAAAAATTGTATTTACTTTTGTAATATACTTTTTCAAGAGTTGTTATAGCAAAAGAGTAAATTTTTATAATATTTTGGTTCAGGTTTCTCAATATCTTGAAAAAATAATTTTTCAAAACAATTCTTTTTGCTGTATTTTTATAATTTTGTACCTTACTTATTTAAAAATAACAACTAAATAACTGTTTAAGTCATATTTTATAAAACTGTCTCCGAACCCAGTCGGATATCTTAAACGTTTTCGCGTTGAACGTATATCGCTGTATAACGATTTAAACGAAACTTTTTCAACTTTATTGAATATAATCAATTTATAAGTAATAGAAGTGCATTCTCTTATCATATCGCATTTTCAATTTTACAAATCAGTAAGTCCAACTATTTTTACCACATGAAATTTATTATAGATATGGCTTTAATATATAATAAACGAAATTTAAAACACATTGTGGCTTACCGAAAAATTTAATTAAAGTTATTAATTATTTACGGAACTGTGATTTTGAAAAAATGTATAAATGAACAATTTTTTACTATAATATTTAGTGTCACCAGAATCAAATATACAAATAAAATTATTTTAAAGATATTATTACAAGAAAAAAGTATTGAAATGCAATTTTTTGGCGAAAAATGAAGAAAAAATGCTTCTATAATAATGATATTTTGCTTATAAATATCTATGAGTTATGCACTGAGCCTGGACAAGAATTTTTTGAAAAATTCACATTATTTTCAGAGTTACAATCAATTGAAATAATAACTGAAATTTTTTTGTTAGTTTCTCTACTTTGATATATTAATATATAAATAAATCCACTCTTAAATTATATATTTCAAAAATCCAAGTTCAGGCTCTGTACAGAAGTCTTTGCTATGAATAGGCAAAATATTATATAATTATAGAAGCTTTTTTCATAAAAGGCGAATGTTTTGAAAATATGTCCTTTTTTTCTTGATTTTTCGCCAAAAAACTCCATTTAAATAATTTATCTTGTAATAATATTTTAAAATATTTTTAAAAATATATTCTAATTTAAGTGACACTAAATACAAACAAATATTCCCTCATACGCTTTTCCAAAATAACGATTCCGAAAGTTAACAGGTTTTATATAAGCTATTACATATCACTATTGGACCCCTCCCAATGTTCAATTTTAGACCATTCTTTGCACAAAAAAAGGGGAAGGGGACCAAAAATAAATTCCTTAAATAGCTATTATATCAATAAATAATTAAGTGTCGACGAAAAAAAATTTAAGTTATGTTCTATAAAATTGTAACATATAATCTTAATTTCATAACTAAAATATGGAATAAATTGTGAATAAAATTGTAACATATAATCTTAATTTCATAACTAATAAGGCATAAATTGTGTAATTGTCATCATATATATTAGAGAGAAGAACTCACCATATCGAACTCTTGGAAGTTCTTTTCTGAATGAAGAGAGAAACACGTGTCTTTACTTCAGAAGTTGATTTCCGATTACTGCCGATTTTATCGTCTGCACAGTTTCGAAAGATCGGCTATAAACTATGGCATCATCCGAGAAACATCTCTGATTTGTATATCTGAAGTATTATCCTTATCTCCTTATCCTCTTGCTTCATCATAATATTGATTAACATTTCAGATTAAAATAAAGGCTGGTATTTGAAGACAAGTGACGTATATTTTCTCAGAAAGAAAGATTAATATGGTGAAATCAAATGCAGTGATGCTTTTTTCCCCTTTTGGTTTCCAGAGTAAAAATCAGTGTAAAATGTAGTCTAAGGGGACACAGTTCCTTGAAATTTTTTTTTATTTATATACAGGTTCATTCATTATTTTCTCCAAAGTTTCAGAGCTCTGTAACAAAAATTTAAGACGAATATAGCAAAAAAGAACATACGAAAGAATACAGAACAAAATCAAGTTTTATTTGCATACAATGTGTTCTATAAGTGGATCCTTGGTCACATGGCATACATCAATACGATAGACCAGTTCTTATTATACTCTGCTCAACATGGAACTATTAGTGGCGTAGCTAGGTATCAAAGGCCCTGGTACAAAAAACAAAATGAGGGCCCTATCTTGGTTGGGTTTTATCAAGTAAAAAGGTAAAAATACATGAATATTTTAAATATACAAAGCTACTTTAGCATCAGCCTTTTATAGTGCTCTGCAGAACTTAGGAAAGCAAAGTTTCATACTACCTTTTATGTATGTGTATGAGTTTTCTTGTGTAGTGACCACCCAGGTTCAATTTTGACACCACAACAGACCTCTTCCAGAACAGCTGTGAAGAGTTTAGGATCTGCCGGTACTGAAGGATGAAAAGTAACGTAATAAATAATAAAAAAATTAAACAGTAACGAATAAGATTTCAAATTATAACACACGTGTTAGGAAATAAAATGGTGTAGATAAAATAAAAGGTTTATTATATGAAGGTTGGATTTGTCTACTAACAATGGAAAGAATTTTAGGGTAATTCCTTACGAACTCTAAACTATTTTCAACTGAGTTGTCATGATTATAATTGAGTTGCAACCTTTTATATTTATATTTTAACTGTAGTAGAAATTATCGTAGGTCAGAATCCTTGGTGATTAGAATCCGAGGGTCCCTTTGAGCGTGAGGGCCCCAGGGCACGACACTGCTTAGCCCATTGGTAGCTGAGCCATTGGGTACTATCAACGTCTTTGACAGCACGCGTAATCCTTTCTGTGTTGTCAAAAAAAAAATTGCTCTTTTACATATGACCAATCTTTTGTATCCCCTTTGCCACTTGATGTAGCAGAGCTGCATACAAGGAAAACAAATGTACTGTCAATAACTTTGATACTACCCATGTTGAGTGGCAGGAATTGGATTATCGCATCGATGTACTCGTCTGCCATGTAACCAAGGTTTAACACATAGAACACCTAAAACTAGTATGTAAGTAAAATTTGAATTGCGCTTTTCTGTTCTTTTTTGCTGAATTTGTCTTAGTTTTCGTTATTTCGTTGTGTATTTGTTAGTTTTACTATAGTACGCTTTAAACCCCTGGAAGAGGAATTATGAATAAACCTGTATCTAAATGTAAAATGTTTACATGTATCCTGTTTGAACATATATGAAATATATATTGCAGAAAAAAAATACTATTTTTAAACAAAAAATTATTTTGAATTTTTTAAAAATATTTCAAAATTTTAAATTTTTTTACTATATATTTTTAAAATTTTAATATTTTTAGCAATTATTTTTTGCAATATTCTTAGAAGTATTTCGCAAAACTCTGTGGATGAGATTAGTATTACGAGTGATACTTTTATTTTTACAATTTTTTTTCGTGTCAGACACTGTGAAAGTAAAAAAAAAAAAAACAGCTATATATCTAACTTTAACGATTTTTTAAATATAACCATTGTCACAAATCCTTATTCTGTGCACAGAATCATCAAACATAGTGTACAAAACAACCAGAAAAAGTTTCTAAACTTTATATTCAGTATAAAAAAGCCCTGGAATTTTAAATAAACAATTATCGTGAAAAATAAAAATCCGAGGAAAAAAAACATGTGAAGTTTATAGATAAGTAAAATAAATGTAAGAGCTAAATACACACGTCACATGTTCTATTTTGGGATATCGCTTCGACATACTATTAAAAAAAGTTAAAAAATTGGCTAAATAATGTAGTTAGGCTTGCAGCCTGATTGTAAGCTTCCTTTAACATTTGCAAGATATGTTTACCACTTTTACAAAGTTAAACGCAAAATGTTATTGCATAGCATTGATCAATAGTTTCCTGCATTCAATGCTCATAATTCCCCAAACTCACAACGATTCATTGATGCGCTACTAGACACACACAGTGATTTACGAGCAGCTGCATGACCACAAGGATACGTCATTGACATTCCAAAACACATTTCTAATCTGCTTGTTTTTGTTTTTTTTTTGTAATTTTCCACAAATGCGTAGGTAAGATTGTTGTCCAGCTTTTGTACCTACAACTTTCCTCTTTTCTTGCTACCACCTTCTTGGAAAATCTCCAGCGACCGCTTTGGGAACCTATGGTGGTCGTGGTAACCTAGTGGCCCTGATCGCGAACACGTAGCCAGCGTTGTTGAGTCATGAGTTCAAGTCCTGGTGCTATTGAAATATCGCTGTGTGGAGGGTTGATTCATTTTAAAGCTATCAAGGCTCTGAGTCCACACGTTGGTGCCTCGTGGACGTTTGAAGAGTTAGATGTCAACTCAAGTGTTGTCCTTGTCACTTGACTGAGGTACAAAAGTACGAGATCCATCGCCAATACCTTTCGCGTTGCTTTAGAGTGTAATGTTAAGAAACAAATAATATAAAAAAATCTTAAGTCAATTCCTACTTAGGTCAACAAAGAAAAATTTTATTTTAGTTAATTAAATTCAATTACTGAATTAATATTTGAAAAACTGTATTAACATCTGGTGTCATCGCTACAAGTTTAAAAAATATATATTTGAAGCCAAGAAAGAATTCGTTAGAAAAATTTACTGGCGCCATCTGTTGGTGCTAGCTCTAACTTCCTCATAAATGACGCAGAATAAATCTAAAATTAAATATATATATATATACACATGGGGAGAGAGTGAACAAAAGGAATTGAAAAATCAAATCAAAATTGGAAACCTATGTTCTAGCTATAGATTGATTTTGACGAGAAACCCGGTTCTCATTTTCCTCGATAAATGAGCTCGTTTCATTATTATGAGAGAACGATTCAAGTAACAAACAATTATAAAATTAATTTAAATAACTAAAATTTTTCAAAAACATTTTCTACTTCCTGTTTTAATTTTGTTCCTGAAAGATAACTACAAATGATCTATCTGTGAAGGAGCCTAGACAGAAAATTATTTTAATTGTCCAATATCAGTTTAGAATACTTATATATAAACATTAATTACAAATAAATTAAATAACTTTTTAATTATAATTTAAATAATTGATCCCCTACCCGGGTTTATTCAGTGACAAGTATTAAATAATTAAGTGAAGTATACATTGATTATATTATGGGAAAATGAGTACAACCTTAGGATGTTTTAAATGATTTATTAACCAATGAAGGATAAAATCGTTAGATATATTGAACACAAAAGGAGAACGTCTTTCTCTTACGTCTAGTCTTATGCATCACTTGGCGTCCTCCTGAGTCCTTCTTCTTGCACAGGGCCTTGTCGGGCACTATAGGCGGGGTGTAACGTAAGTGTGAATTGCTCCACTCGACGTAAAAGGGGAAGGGGGATGCGACAGTGCACATACCCAACCCTACAATATTAATTTAAAAAAAAATATTATTCTATCGATTTTCTATGATGTTGATAAATGTTTGGTTTGTAATAATTACAACAAGTAATTGAAATTTGAAAAATTTTCTAATAATTATCTAATTTATTACTGAAATTTTGTTCTACACCAGAGTAAAAAGTAATAGATTCAGACCTCTATTTAAAAAAGTCGTTAAATCCCAACAAAAAGTTCGTTATGTGAAAAAATTCGTTAAATGGACATTTATTTTTCAATATACTTAAAAAAAAACACTTAAAATAAATCTTAAAGTTCCTAAACACTATATATTATTATATAAAATAATCATTAACACCTTTTTTGTAAATTAATATCTATTTATTTTACATATCTTACCAATCAAAAAGAATTGGTCTAGGAAAACAAGAAAATAAAAATAAATAAATAAAAAACTGTTGTCCAGAAATATTCTGTATTTTCAACTTTAAAAAAGCAATTTTGTATTAAGATGTAACTTAATGAAAATTTCTAATTTTAAGCCTACAAGTAATTTTAAACATACATATTTTATAACCAGTAATTTTAAGCATATATTAGAGCATGTGTGTCCTTAAATTTAATTCCTGTAATGTCTATTAATTTAGTATGAAAAACTGTTTTCTCTCATAATATACGCTTCGCATCTTTGCAATGCACCAAAACCCCCATCGGGCGTATTTCTTCACACTGTTATCCCCGTTGAATTGTTTCAAATAATTCTATCATTTCATCATACGAAGGTCCAGAAATATTTTTAAAATAGGGAGAAAAAAAATCGAAACCTCCAAGGGGAAAAGATCATTAAATGGAAAAAGAACTTCGCTGTTTGGAAATTATTTTTACGAAGAAAATGGTAAAATGTTCTTGGTTTCAAGAAAAAGTTCGCACACACACAAAATAGAGATTCAACTGTATTAAAAATTTTTCTCTAAGAATCTGTTTAAGAGAAAACCCATCTCAAATAATGTAAAAAATAAATTTATATTATTTAATCTCCCCAAATTTCCTCTATAAATGACATTTGTATATTATACTATATATTCCATGTAATGTGGGGATATGAGCCCCTTTCCTGTTTGACTACTCTAAAGAATCTACTATTCATTTGGCTATTACAAATAGAATCACAAAAATAACCAAGCCCGGAGAAGGAAGGGTAAATGCTGAGTTGAGTTGTGTTGAACTTTTATTCTGTGTTCAAATATTTACGATATAATCTTTGCTTTATCGTTCTCTAGATTAAACATCGTAAATGCTGACAGAAAGGACAGAGAAATCCCCTATTTTTGCCTCATCGTATCGTTTATGCTAGAAGTAGATAACTTCCCGGAACTTTCCTTATTTCAGAGTTTCGCACGTGACTTTCCTTATTTCCTAATGAATAGTTGATTTTATACTTTACTATGATAATTAATATAACGGCATAAATAACTTATGAATAATCTATTTCTCACAATTATATGTGTTAAGAATGAATTTCGATCTTTTTTTTCGTTAAATATTTCTTCCTCAATGATTCATATTAATAAAATAAAAAAAATTTTAAATTTATTGTGAAGAAATTAATTAAAGCCATTTAGTAAAAAGTCACAACACAATGTTTATATTCAAACAATTGTACTATGAAATTGCAGACAAATGTATTTTTTAAAAAAACTAAAGAAATGTCTTACATCCGGGGTGAGCATTAAGTCGATCGCGATCGACCGGTGGACCGCCAAGACATTTTGGGGTGACCGCCTTTACTTTGACCCGATAATCGTTCCATCATACGAAGGTCTGGAAATACCGTATTAATTCGAATCTAAGCCGCGCCTCCAAATTTCAACAAGATTTTGTGAAAATTGAAAAATAGTCTAAAATTAATTTATCCATATCCAATTTTACGAAATTAAAATAAATTTTAAAGAAAAACTAAAAAAAGTGAATAATTAGTTATATTATCAGTATTAAAACTTTTAAATACATGCGTGAAGCTGTAATTGCTCTAAATACCCCATCCAACACATTTTTTACCTTCGATTCTAAGCCGCACCCGATTTTCAGTAGCATTAACATTGGTAAAAATGTGCGTTTAGATTCGAGTAAATATGGTATTTTAAAAAATACGGAGGAAAAAAATCAAATTATAAGAGAAAATTTCGTTGAATAGAAAATGCACTTCGCTATTTGGAGTCTATTAATGTTCTTGGTTCCGTAAAAAAGTTCGCGAAGTAGAGAAATTCGTAAAATAGAAGTTCGTAAAATGAAGGTCAGTCTGTACTGCATACTTTCTTTTAGCTCACCACACCTACGCCACTGGGTGGACCGCAAAACCTTGAAAAAATTAGAAGTAGCCCGATACCCTGGAAAAGTCTGCCCACCCCTGTTTTAACATAATGTATTTTAAAAATTAGACAAAAACCATCGTGCTTCATAAGAAATGACAATGTCTACTGCATGTCTAATGTAAAGGGGGCCCGAACCAGCCGATGTTCATTTCTTATTAGTATATTTTTATATACCAAAAGCCTGCCCTAAAAAACTTCGAAAAAGCCCACTGTGGACTGTATTTAAATATATTAAATTTTTCCTAAGATAATAATACACTGTGCAAGAATTGTGATTTTAACATGAAATGAAAGGGATGGCTTGATAGAAGTATTCTGTTAAATATAATGCAAAGAATTCAAAAAGAGAGGGAAATAAAAACAATTTAATTTGAATTTAGAATTTTTTTTTTAAAATATATCGTATTATTGTTGATAATATATAACAAATTGGACACTAGCAAATTTCTTAACTCGAATGACTTTTCCTTCGTCTCAAAAGTTCCTCATATAGCTTCGCAGAAATTTCCAGAAGGTCTATATCCCAAAGACTTCTTGTGAGTTTTTTGGCGATATAATTTTTCGCCGAATTTGTCATTCTGGTCATATCATTCAGAGTTAACTTGATCTTGTTTTAAGTTTATGCTGAGAAGTCAACTTTCCCTGTAAAACTCAATTTTCCCACCAGCAGAGCATCACTGAAAGGAAAAACAAAACATACGTAGCGTTTTTCACTATAATTAAGGTAATATTAGCTTTGTTTTGATCTACATCAATGATTGGGAGTTTAGTTGCATTTCAAATCATTTAACGCTTTGTGTGTGTATATAAATGTGTATATTTAGTGCAAAAATTAGCTGAGACAGCCATGAAAATGAAAAATATAGCTTTTTGCGAACAGTACAATGGAAAATCATCCCACGAAAAAGGGGATGCATCTTCAAATAACAACAGCATGATGTCAAAGGTGATATGAAGGCAAACAAAATGCATGGAATTAATGCACTCAGTGCAAAGAAGTTTAAAATGAAGGACATTTATGAAATTTGAGGACATATGATTTATAGTAGATGCACAACTAATTTTTTTGGAAAGCGAAAACACGAATTTTCTTTTACAAAGCACAAATTTGAGAAAAAAAACTATTGTTTTGAAAGTGTTTATTGAGCATAAGGCAAAAATAATATTTACAGATAGTAACGAAATTATTTACCCTCTTATTTATATTAGGCATTAAAGATATCTTGCTGGAAATATTTAATCGTATTTGTAATATATCTTTATAAGTAACATCAGAATGAGCTTTATAATTTATTTTCATAAGATCTTATATATATATGATATTGTACTTTTATACTCTATAAAGATCTTCAAAGATAAACTATATTTATTGGAATGTATTACACGCAACCAGCTTACACTGACTTCCAAAATTTAAGGTACAACCGGTTTCTTGCGTCTAATTTGAAGAGGAAATACCTTAGAAGAAAGAGATTTAGAGGAAATGTGCACGACAGTTTTTTTCATTGATTGTGACATAGAAATTTGCACAAATTTAGCACAAATATGATTTATAAGAACAAAAAAAAAGTTGATTTTTGGAGAAATAGTTTTATGTGGAAAAACTTTGTGCACAAACATTAAAAAATGGGTTTTAATAAGAAATATGTCCACCCCTAACTGCAATGCGTTTACTTTCCATGCGACCAATTAGATTATAGGGAATCGTATGAAGGAGTCAAATTTTAGTAACGTCGCAATATATAAAGCAACATGAGGGCTATTAATGACGGACCTTGGTCAAGGTCGACTCCTGAGTGTGTGTGTGTGTGTGTGTGTGTGGTACACCTCTTCTCAAAACTATTGCATCACGCCGAAGGGAGGATTTTAAGTCTCGATAGATATAACATGTATCCGCCCTTCTACACGGCGGGTCTTCAATGTCAATAAGGCTCGAATTCATGAGCCGCCTGTCATGAGTTCGTAACCATAACCACTAGGCTACTACGTCCATTATAAGGTCCGGAACAGGAAGTGAAGACCAGACAGTAACCGTCGTTTCAGTTCATATAATGACATTAGAGCAGTGCTTCTAAAACCTTCAATGTTTGAGACCCAATTTTCAAACATAATTTCATCACGTCTCCCTCCGTGCAATAACAGTGTATTGAAGGCAATGATGATGTACTATGACACTAAAAAAAAAAAAAAAAGCTACAATACGACTTTAATTATAAGCAGTACATATTATCAAGATTAGTATTAAATTTTATATACGAAAAAGCCCATGGAAAAAAGTTACTAGTAATTATAAAACTTGTTCTTATCTTAGTATCAATGAATTATCAAAAAAAAAAAAAAAATTCCTTTGCGCACTACTGATTTATATACAAGTATATAATATCAGTGTTAATGTGTCAGAAGGTATTTTGTGTTATGTTTCTTTTCAGTAAATTAATATTTTTTAAAATAATCTTTAATTTTTGATTTTTCGATTTGCTCGCGCCCCCAGGTAGGTTTATTATGCCCCTAAGGAGAGTTTGAGAAACGCTGCCTTCGAGTAGTTTAACCACTGAGATATATTGGACCCATTTTTAGATCTGTAAAATATCTGCTAGAATTTGGGTCCTATTTTGTAACATTTGATGATGACGGTTTCAACGTTAATGATTTTCAGCACATCTCGTCTAGCATTTTTTGGAGTTGCGCCATTATTCCACACACACACTGTAAATAAGTATATTAAGTAGTGACCTTAAGGCCTATGCTTATCTTAAGTTTATCTCCAGATTACGGTCACTGATTGATGCTGATAAATGTGACTGGTTAAGTTCTTCAGAAAAGATTTTCTTCTTTTTCAACTGAGTCAACTTTACTACAGAAGTTGAACATGTTTTGTAACATTACAAATCTCAAATAGGTTTTATATTGATTTCAACGTATTTCTTTGCACCCAATTTTAAATGAATAAATTCAAAAAATTAAATAGCAAACTCATACTTATACACAGTCAAATCTCCATATAACGAGCCTCTACATTACGAATTTCTCTATTTAGCGAACTTTGGCACTATAATAATATTTTACTATTTTCTTTGTAAAATAACCTCGAAATCAGTGGCATAACCAGGGACGTCTTAAGGCATGGGCCAACTGGGCCCGGGCCCAGGGCCTCACCTTTGAGGGGGCCTCATCTCGTTCTCAACTCAATCTCAATAACGCCAGGATCAAAATAATTTTAATCGTCAAATGTTATTTCCAGACATAACTGGCTGAAGACAGTTATTATTTCTACATTGAATATTCACATTTAAAACATTTATTGAGAATCAGAGAAAATATAAGTTTTATTTCTTAAGCGAGAGATATGTTTATTGATAAAAAATATTTCTGTGGGAAGGAGAGTCACATATACTTCTTCCAGTGACTTTTTATTCATTTAGCCATGTGAGTTAAGGATCGCTCATTGAATGGACAAGAGATACTCTTACCCCCCCCCCCCCCGAAAAGAAGGGAAAAAACACATTCCCTATTTTATTACAGGCGTCAGGGCTAATAAAAAGAGGGCTGAAATGACCCTGAAGGAAGTCATACTTTTCCGTAGAAACGGATGCCCTGCAGTTCTAAATCGATTATTTCTTCACTTAAATTATTTAAAGCAGCAAAAGGTAATTATGTTTTTATTTTTGAATTGTATTTATTTGATATTTAAGACGATATACAAATATTTATATCGTATTAAAAAAAAGTAAAACAATATGTAATTGTGTTTTACAGAGAGAGTTTTAAAAATTTTAATCCCAATTTTGAAATTGGGATTAAAAAATTGGGATTAAATTGGGATTATTATCCAAATTTTGGATTTTTAATATCCAATTTTGAAAAATTCTGCTATTTTTTTTGTAAATTTTCTCTTTTTCACTAAACAACATGTTGTCTCTCTCTTAGCTGTTTATAAAACTATATATAAATATTTCAATGGATTCTTAGAATATTTTTATATCGATTAAATTGATTAAGTACGCGTATCCCTTGTTTTGAATGCTCAGTGATATAAAAGAATTTTCGATGTGTATTGTAATTCAGAGAAGTGTTTTTATTTGCTTCTAATATGGAAAGCGTTATTTTACTTTTTTTTAAAATTCAAATGACTGTCCTTTTTAATTATTATTGAAACGCCCCCCCCCACCCGGATAAAAAAAAGAACATTTATAAAGTGAATATGTCAATTTGTATTACAATCAACAATCCATAGTAATTTAAAATAAAATGAGAATCCCAGAGAACGATTTGATAGTTAGATGATTGCTGTTCAACAATTTAGTATTTTTAAGAGTAAACATCAAAAAATGTAGAAATTCTCGTCCAACACAGTATAAAATGAGAGATTGAGAGAAAATGTGGAATCAACACACTCTATACATACATGTATATTGAAAGACTATTCACAGTGTTTCTCATTATTGAAATAATTATGAGAATTTCTTATCAGGAATGATTACTAACGCGAGTGGTGAGCGTTCGTTTTAAAAACTCAAATTGGTCAAAAATTAATTGAGTCGCCCATCCGGTATAGTGGTTAGCGACGCTGACTGCTGTGCCATAGAGCCTGGGTTTGAATCCCGGAGAAGGCATGGATGTTTGTAAATGTATAGTACCTTCACGGCATGTGGGTACTCTAAATAGCCGTCGAGCCACAAGTCCACTCGTGAGATTGGTAGAAGGGGAAGAGAGGTGAGAAGCCCCTGACCACTCCCAGGGTGTTCTCCCTCAAAATTGGGGTGGAACTGAGCCAAATCGAACTGTCACCTGCATGGTGCTCAAAGCTATGGCTAACAACAGGCGTTCAATATAGCCCGATGCCATAATGAATTTCGCGGGCCTCGATCTGACTTGATCTTGACAGGTGGCATTAGCAACAACGAAAATGAATTGAGAAATCGTACGACTCAATTACGTTTGAATAATTTAAGCTTGAAGTGATAAATGAAATGCGATAAACAATAGATTTTAAAGACCTAATTAATGATTTCGTGAATTTAAAATGTAGAAAACAAATTTTTACATAAAACCTCTTTTTACTATGGATTGCTTTCATTGAACAGTACATGTATATACACCAAATTAGATGAAAGGGTCGCAGGGGGGCCTATTTTTTCATAAGACCCAGGCATTAAGAAGTCTTAAGACGTCCCTGGGCGTAACGGAGACTATTAGGGTCCCTCCCCGCAAACTCAAGTTTTGGGGCCTAAGCCCAAATACGTACTTAGCGTCAGTCTTAGACTCTCTGGCCACTGCTTCAAATAACGAAATGCATTTTCTGTTTAACGAATTTTTCTCCTGTGTGTGATTCGAATCCCCCCCCCCCCCATAATTTAAAAATATTTTTCAAATTATTATCTCTTTTAGCACTTTTTATGGTGATCAATGGCCTTGAACTTGTTTTCCCAGGTACAAACTCACTAGATCAATAAAATTGCCTTATTTTTCAAAAAAAAAATCCAAGTAAAATCAACAGATTTATCAGTAATTAAATTTAAGGTCGCATGTGTGGTAGTGTATGCTTAAAATTACTGGTTATAAAATAATAATGTAAGTTTAAAAATTACTTGTAGCTTAAAATTAGAAAATGTCGTTCAAAAATTCATTAATTTGAATACAAGTTATTTTTAAAATTGAAAATACAGTGTATTCTTGAACAATGCTTTTTTTATTCGTCTTGTTCTTTTTGATAAATAAAATATATGAAATGAAAGATATTAATTTTCAAAGAGTGTGATTAATTGCCTTTTGTAAAAAATAATATACAGTAAAGCGTCGTTAATCCGAACGTTTATTATCCGGAGCATCAAATATCCGAACCAAAGTCCGGATACGTATTCGAACAGTGCAATGTTCCACTGTTATTTCGTGTGAGGCCAAACGTAACGGGATAACCCAATGCAAGGAATATTTGGGGAATTTCAGCTGTGTGATTTGGTAAACATCTGCGCGGAATATTAGGTCAGTTTGTTTCCAAGTGAGGGGTGTATACGTGCTCTTTTGCTGAGTTTTGTTGATGTAGAAACCAGGATGGCATGCGAAGCAGAAGACTGTGGATTTCAAATGCTAAATGACGACGAGATTGTGACTTCCGTGCAAGAAGAATCCGATTCTGTTGACGATGAAACGGATGAAGACGAGGGCAACAACAACGAAAGTAGCAAGGGTCTATCAAATACTGACGCCTTTTTCTGCGTTAGAGACAGGTGTGGTGTGGTACGAACAACCATCAGAGTGCTGTCCTACTCAACTACTGCTGCTAAAGAGAATCAAAGACCTTGCATTGGAAAAACGAAGGTGTACAATGGTACAGAGAAAAATAAGTGATTATTTTCCCCAATCAAGGTAAAATTGCGACATTTTGTACCTATTTGTTTTTTCTTCGAGCACGTTTCTCTCATGTAATGATTTTCAATATTTGTAAGTGTCCAGTATCATATACTGCATGGATCGCATTCGGTTTTCCAAACAATTGCGTACCCGAACGGTGTCCGGTCCCAATTGATTCGGATAAACGACGTTCTGCTGCATAGTGTTTATGAATTTAAAATTTGTTTTGTAGTCTCTAAAGTATTTTAAAAGATGAATCTCTACATAACGAATTTTCCATGTAACGAACTTTTATTCGGAATTTAGCGACTTCGTTAAATAGACTGTGATTCTAATGTATTATATTACAGCTATCTCATTTAAAGTTCTCTCTCCCAAATGAAGGTTGTAAATGATTTTTTAATTTACATCGCAATGGGAAGCAAGACGAGGGCTATTGGCGACGGAAGTCGTAATTTTGAACCACGATAAAGTGACGAGGGCAACAACTCCGTCTCCAAATTTCTACACCACGACCCAATGGGAGATTTAGATGTCAGATTTAACATGCATCAGACCCTCTACAGGGTGGGTCTGCAATAACACTAGGTTTCAAGCCAAGCTTACTACGTGACAACGAGTTTGCGACCATGGTCACACGGTCATTTAAGGCACGCAGTTACGTAGGCCAGTTGTACTACCTATACTTTCATATCTCCCAGGTGTCATTTGTGTTAAAGATAATGACTTTATAATGAATGTTAACATGGTTTGGTTGTTATGCCAATAGATGGCGCCTGTATCTCTCATTTGTATTTATAGTTTTTCTTATGTTACACCTTCTAGCTCTAGCCACCTTGTGTGCAGTTTGTAAATTTAAGTCTGTGATAATTCTCGTATTCCATAAATAATAAAAACTTAAACAGGTTATGGTACCAGCACAAGCTTTAACCGTGCTTGAAGTATCAAACATTATGAGTCTTTTGCTAAAGAAAAGGCAGAAAGAACTTTATTTCTTGGAGGCAACAAGTCGCGACAAAGTTTCGCCGATCGCAATTTGGAGGGAAGATAGCGTGATCGCGCCGCCATTTTGAAGAGATCGAGGAAGAAACAGAAGATGACCGTTGTTGTTTAGCCTAGAAATATTAAAACAAATTATTTAAAAAACCTGCAAATCTAAATTTCTAGAAAGGAAATAAGTATGGATTTCAGTCGTCATATTAAGCCTTTGACCGGAGAAGCAGATTGGCCGATGTGGAAACGGAAGATACGAGACCTACTCGATTACCACGAAGGAGCGATCGAGATTATAGATGGCAAGCTGAAAAGCCAGAATCCATAGATGCTGATGCTCAAGAATCTGTAAGAAAACAGTATAAAGAACGCTGCGATTTGTACAGAAAAACAAATAGTTATGCAAAATCAATGTGTGATCGCAAGTACTGTCACTGATGCTGTGTATCAGAAGATTATGGACAAGGAAACAGCCTTTGGCAATTTGTCGGCAAGACAGAGCTCGTCCAAATTCTTCGCTACTCTCCCAGTAATGTCTTCAAAGATATGACGTACTTCCATGACCTGCCAGGTCACCAGATCTCTCGCCAATAAAGCCCGTGTGAGAGGGGCTTGGAAGGCAGTGAAAAACTTCCCAGTTGCAAAGTTTTTGGCATGATCTTCCGCAGAAGGCCTTAGGTGACCTCACTGATTCGATGCCACGCCGTTTTTCCGCTGGTATAGCTGCCAGAGGGGGATTTATTACCTACTGATTTATAACTTTTTTAAAGCCATAACTTCTTAATAAAACATGTTCTTCTGAATTTGTAAACATTTGAAAAAATATGAGTGCCTGGGGAAAGATTTACTTTTAGAACAATATAAAAATGTATGATAAAAATGTTTAGCAAGGAAATTGCAAAATTTAAATGCAGTGTGCTTATCAAAATTAATACGTATTTTTGAAGTTGAAATCTTTTAAACTATGTTGAAATGTGGTCTTTATAAACTAAATATAAAATCACAGTGAGTTTGAAAGTGTGTGCCGAGTTATACATAAAATAATAGCATAATGCAAGTGACGAATGAAATCTGAAGCTACTTTTCACCAAATATTTAAAACCGAAAATGGATATATGTCTTCAAAATATCCAAACTCAGTTTGAATACCATCTTCGTGAGCCACGAAATACCTGACTGATATTTCCAATGGGCATTTGACTTTTACAACTTACTAAGCCACTTAATTCAGTAACTGTCAATTAACTCTACTTAAAAAAATACTTCAAATCACACTTTTATGGAAACTATCAGTTGTAAAGAATGCTATTTGCATCAATTCAAAAAAGTAAAAAAAATTTTAAAAAATCTGATGCTAATGCATTTTTTAAAAAAATGTAAAAAAGGAATAAACAAACAGCAATAAAATAGCAAACTGTGTGTTCTGCAAACAAAACTGTTTCCATGATTGACTTTTAGTTGCTTGCCTCCTACGGTATCAATGCAGCATATTCGTTTCAATGATGTTTTGAAATCCCATACAAGTAAGCAGGAAGACTATCAAATTCTTCTAAAATAGTTGTCATAAATGATATCCTTCCTGAGGCTTTGACTATCTATACGGATTGCAGCAAATTCGAAGATGGTAGAGTGAGAAATGGTGTCTTCATCAGCAACTATGAGAGAGATAGTAAATTTAGTACTCGAAGCACTGACTTTTGCTCTATTTTTAGGTCGGAAATAATCACTATTGGTAAGGTTCTGAAGTATGCCGTTACTACCGATAAATGCAATATTTGGATATTAACGACAATAGAAATGCTACACAATATCTAAAGAATTAGCTGAACATTTTTGATAAACTTGACCAGAATATTTCTAGTACTTTCTTGATTTGGTCCTAGCAAATCGGCATGCCTCCAGTGGATCCCTTCCCACGTTGGTGTGTACGGTAACTTGCAAGAAATGGATGTGGTCTTCCGATCACAAACTCTGAAGATCTCCCTCCATAAAAGTAAATTACTTTCCACGTGGTTCCTCCCGCCAGATTATAATTGGTATGCTGCTAGTCACCCAGGACTCTCCAATCAGCCTTGGCGTGGTTTAGAAGTGGACATTTGAGACTTATGAAGTTCTAGAATGGTAAAAGGAGCATTTCTCATCTTTTTCCTTGTTTGGGTGTCTTTTGCTCAATCATCAAATGCCTCCAGGGGAGGATATTAGAACTACTTGTGCAACAAATTCTTATGGACCTAGTGTAGGCTTTCCTATCCCAGGGGAACAAAAATTAGAGCAACATAACAAACACATAATTTTTCCACGAAAATCAAGAGAATATACATTGTAGGATTCAAAAGTTTCCGGACTGAGTCTGTATTACCAATTAAACTGCTGAAACACATCCTCCTTCGAAATAAAACCCTTGAGTAAGAACACACTTTGGCCATGGCTAGTAAAGGTCATCGAAACATTTCTGGAATCCATTTGAGCCATGTCCTTTAATTCAGCCTGCGATGCACTTTTAATTTAATCTGCAAATTGGTCTTCGTTTAGAAGGCGGGGAACGATATGTTGACGCCCCTTATGCATGTTAAAATCGTTTGTCAGTATCCATTGACATGTGGCCGTGGATATCTCAACTGATTCTGTTGTTGTTTGAAGTCTGTTCTTACGTCCGCCGCAAAAACCTTTTCGGTTTTCAGAGGTGCGGGAAGTCCAGAGCGTTTGTCGTTTTCGACACTTTCCTTGAAGCGTCGATGCCACTCAAAAGCTAGCGTTCGTGGTAATGTATCACAGCCTTACACATGCTTCAAAATTTCGTAAGTCTCTGTAGCACTTTTTAACGAACAAACAAAAAATTAATATTCATTATCAGCTCAACAAACGCAATTTCTTTCAATCACTGACGACTCAATGCATCCTACTACAAAATACAACGACGCGGCAAGCCCCCGACTACGTGATTTGAAACAAACTTTTTCTTAGAAAAGGGGAAGAATGCAATAACACAGAAATATCGTAGTCGCTCTACTGCAAAAATTTTCCACGTTATAGGCTCAGTCCAGGAACTTTTTGAGTCCTACTTCGTATTTAAATCTCACTAATAAAAACATAAAATCAGTAGAAATTTCAGGATTAGATTTATGTTATATTTTTTTAAATACTTTTACTTTCCATGCATATTAGTATTTTTTTGTTGTTCGGATAACTACAAATCCTACAATTTAGTAGTATATTCTTGAATATTTATGTGTAAATCATGAAATGTATTCAAGCCCTCTCCAAATAAAATGTTCAGAAAACTATAAGGATACTCTCCATTTATTAAACAAAGGACATCATTGTTGAATGTTTAAGTTAGAATAAAATTTAATTGTAGAACTTAAATGCAAATTTCATGATTTTTATTTTGTTCAAATGGGGCTGCGGAGATTGGTGTTTTTACCATTGGCAGACTTAATACATTCCCTAGGAGCCTTTTAGAGTGGCCCCAGAAATGGAGATATCAATTGCCACCATGTAAATTTTGACACCCAGTTTCCTCCCCAGAGGGAGGCACCTGATCTCTGACGATACGAAATTGTACTAGGAAATAAATTTTTCCCGAGAACATCCAAACCAAACAGACACTCAAGGGATCTTTTTACATGCCTCGTAATCATGTGCAAACTTTGGCATACGAGGCCAGCACCTAACCAACTATGTCACCCAGCTGACCATGATTCTCATCTTAACTGAACAAAATTAGTATTATTGTTAAAATTCAAAGGAAAATACATCTTATCAATAAACTGGTTTAACTAACATAATTATAGCTTTAAAGAAAATTTATCTCACCTGATATACTTCCATCTATAAGAATCAGAACAGATTGATGTCCATTCATACAACAATTCTTCTTTGAAAATATTTTTAACTTTAGCATATTAAAATCACCAATAAAAGATAATTGCATTTTATGTACATAAATGACCATTTATTTTTGAATATTAGAAAATTTTACTTTCAATGAATGATTTATGAAGCCCTGAAGTGCAAAATAAGAGAAAAAGTTCATTCTAAACAACCATTTTTGATAATGAATCATCAGAACAAGATTTTCCAAACATTTCATTTCATCAAAGATGTTTATGAATCTTATTCAAAAATGAACTGCAGAATTTTTCTAAATGTATTTATAATGCACTAAAATTTAAGCTGATAAAGCTTTCTTTTTTTGTGCATTTGGCTACTTAGAAGATAATAACACCCAAGGAAAAGATCAACAATGATGCATTTAAATTCTATAAAAAGTATACTATACAAATCCTATTACGGACTGAAATAATATTTTCCCTATTTTTTATACAGTCAGTGAGCGTGGTTGTGAAACTAAGTCACTGAAATACATGTACCAAGTATTTCTGAATAAATAGGTTTATTGAAAATTTCAAACTAAAATTTTAAAATTAGAATTATTTAATGAACAGTAATTGACAACTGTAATGGTGAATTTTTAATCTACTAGGGTAGGAAACAATAAAAACAGTAAGTTATTTGCATGAGTATGCAAAATATGGTATACCTTGTTATTGTGAATTTCTCTTTAGGATTGCCAATGTGTAAAGTCAAAAATCAGTTTCAATTCTTATAAAACCAGGTTTGCAATTATTATAATTAAGCAATATATTCAATTATCTTTTAATTTGCATGATAATTGAACATTTTTGTAGTTACAAATATTTAAAATTTTAAAACTTCATTATTTTCTTTGATGATAAACATGCACACATTGAAAAAGACAGGTATAATTTTAAATCCACGTATATTAAGATGACTCACAATAGTTTTACAACGGAATAATGAATTTTAGTCCTAATTTAATCAGATTATTATACAGAAAGTGCATAATTACTATTAAAGGGGATTGCTGAAAATCTTTTTACAAACACAGTACTGACGAAGAAACATTGTATGCCTGTTCCAAAGTTGCTTTAGCAATATTTATGAAAGTTTTAAAAGCATTTTCAGTTTAGTTTTGATACTCTCGTCTAATTTTGAAAAATAATTTGCACAAAGATTAAGTATTTCAAGTGAGGTACACAAAAACAAAAATTTTGTATTTTTTATTAAAAATATTTACAGAATTCAAGTGAACTATGTTCCGTATATCTTTTTCCAAATGGGTGGAGGTAAATATTCCAATATACGTTCCGAAGATATCTGTATTAAAATAAGATCGTCCATAAAGGTATGAAGACTGGATAAATGCTAAAAATTAAAACAACAGTTAGCAAACTATAAAACACAATCAAAGTTACATTAAATGAGGAAACAGAAAAGAATAATATCATACTTCATATTTTGAAATGGTTTGATAACCACTATCATCCGCAGAAGCATCAGTCAGTATAGCTGAATCTTTGGACTTTTTCATCTTTTTCTTACCAGGTTGCAGCTATAATTATAAAAAAAACTTTTACAATTATAAACAAATAGCAATAAAAAATATTAAAAAATACTATTAATCAGAAGCAATTGGGTTGCTAATTTAAGTAGTTTGATTTAAGACATAGGAATTGCATTTTAACATTTTATTTTAATTTATATTACTATTGGATTAACCTAGATTGTATTGGCAATTCTAGTTACATGTCATAGAGGTTTAGAACAGTGACAGGCAATTTATAATGAGTGAAACTTTGGTGGGTAGCACATTGAGAAAAATGACTAGAGCACATTTTCTACATCTTGCACTCTTTTTATATATATTTTTTTATTTTCTATATTTTCGTCATTTATTATAAGGCAAATTAAAAATATAGTTTTTTTTTAAATGCTACATTTACCTTTATCTTTTTAATTACAAAAATGACCCATTAAAATAAATAAACAAATATATATTTGAATTTAACTAAAAATACCATTTTAATTTTTAAAGTTGATTATCTATTTCTTATATTAGTTTAATAACTTTCAGAAATGCCGCGTTTGTCTTTATATTTATCAATATGAATTAGTTTCAGAAATTAACAAGTAAGCTTTTGATTTTTCAATTTTACAACATATTCTTTTTGGCTGATGCTTATAAAAAATATTCTTTCTAAGAATGAAAGAATCAACTTTAAAATGAAAGGAAAATTTGCACCCCATTTAACGAAGAATGTGCAAATTTTTAACAATATATAAAGTATTGAACAATATTTTCTAATTATTTTCTTTTAATTTAACTGATTCAGTGACACAAAAGCCCATGAGGGCCAAGGTCTACTGTACCTATATCAGTATAGGTGACCTTGGGCCCTGAGGTGCAAGAGCAGATGTTCCGATCAGGTTGTCAGTCTGACGTGAAACCTCCAGCGTTAAGTTCCCAAGCAAACTTGGTACTCATTTATTGACCTACTGAATGGATGAAAGGCCGAGTTGACTTCGCCCAGCCTAAGGTTTGAACCGCAGACCAGTGGTGTGGAAGCTCGATGAACTACCCCTCAGTCACTGGGCTTCATTATTTTCTTTAAGAGTCAGTATTATTTTTACTGGTAGGTAAAGTATGAAAACTCATGGTACTAAAACGATATGGATAATTGTACAAAAAATAGATATAAAGACACATAAATCTTAAAATGTTTCATTAATAAAATCAAAAAATTTTATAAGGCTGAAAAAATTACCCCAATAAAACCATTTAAATGCTATTATTTAATTAGCAATAATTTAAGATTCACAATATATAATATCACAGCAGTCATATGGACACACTACTGCTGTGCAATAAGCTAAATTGAAAGGGAGAAATGTTTTTATCTCAAAAGTTTGTCTTGGAAAATGTAATTCAGAATGAGCTATCAATAAAGTTGCCCATGGGGGGAAAAATTTGTTTAACATACTATATTCATGTTTTTGAAAAATAAGAGAATTACAATTATAAAGTGAAAACATTTACATTTTGCAAAAACTCATTCTATGTGTCAAAATTTATAATTTTCAGTTCATAGATTCATATAAAACTTGTATTCACGATTATTTTTTGGAAAGTTAGCAGCACAATAATATTTTGAGCCCCAAATGTTTGGGTAAAGAATGAAAACTGAAGTAAAGCAAAGGGTTAGGGTTATTTCTCTTTTTTAGAAATACACCCTTAATAACATTTAAAAAGGAAAAATATACCAATAGATTGAATAATGCATATAAAATTACACATTGAATTAATTTTTTCATCCAATTTCTATGCATGCTTTTCATTTTAAACAAAATATAAAAAAAGCAAATAGATCTAAATCTTATGCATATTAAGTGCCCAACAATACCTATCCAAAGAAGTATGACATAAGAAAAATGTAATGAAAATTACTTTTTCTTCAATTGTTACATCATTTAAATTCATTCACTAATTAAATAAGGTGATAACATATAAATACAAAGATAACCTTTATCAGTTATGGAGAAAAAAATTAATTTAAGTGTCAGCTGCAATGACAAAAGTTCAACTGAACTATTGATAATTATTCCAATAAGACAATTTTAATTGCATTACTTTCACAGTAACTTTTCCTGCACAATAAGGGATAGCATGTGACAGACTCGTAATGAAATTTAATGTACAATGTGGCACTCATCACATATATCAAAACTTAAACTATTTTATGATTTTTTAAAAATATTCATCATAACTTCATTCTTCAAAAATGAATTTAGCAGATATTATGAATGTGAATTATAAAAGAATCTGTTTGAAGGATTGTTCTGCAGTGTAAAGCTATAAAGGCCCAGGGTCTGAAGAAGTCTTAAGATGTCCCTTCTGACCACAGTTCAAAATTATGAAGTCAATCTTAGTTTTAGAGTACAGGTTTAATAAACAATCAAAATTATGAAGTATTGAAAAATCCAGCATAAATTACTCGGAAAGTTATACATAGACACAAAACTTATACTTTCTCGACAAACATATTTAAGATTACATTATTTTGGAATGCATTAAAATTATCATAATTTTTTATATAAAACATAAGCACATTAGGCAAGTAGTTGATTTTCATTATATTAAAATAAGTTGTGCATAAAAAAAAATATATTAGGACCTTGAATAAACTCTTGCTATTTCCTAATAAACGGCTCTACCAGGACTATGTGCATGTCAAGCCTTAAGGGAAAAATGGCTACTATATGAACAGAGACATGACAAAGTGATTTTGTTACATGACAACACTCATCAACAGGTTACAAAACTAGTGAAAACCTACCTGGAAACACCTTAATGGAAAATTCTACCCCACTGCCATATTCACCCCCACCAATTATCACTTATTCTGTTCAATGACACATGGTCTGGATGAGCAATGCTTTCATTCTTATGAGGTTACTAAAAAATGGATCAATTCTTAATAGCCTCAAAAGACGTATCTTTTTTCAAATATGAATTCATATACACCTTGAACTTACGTGATTGGTGGAACTGAGTGATAATCATGTAAGTTGAGTTTGCGTAAGGTAGGGTACAATTTTGCATATAAATTATTTTTAGTCAGAGCTGGAGACAAAAGAAAATAACTTGGAAAAAAAAAATGTTTTACTAAATTTTTGATAACACAAAATAGCAAACCAAAGTTATTTTGATGAAGAAAGTTTCATAAAGTATGACAAAGTAGTCTGTTGGCTCAAAGATTTATTTTTTTCCTGAAAAATTTTCTCTTAGCATGCTAATAATTTTTTTATTCATTGTTTTGTTGAAAAAATACACCCTTCGCTATCTTCTATGAAATTTTCAACTGCAATTCAATCTTCTGATTTAATAGGGTCTAAAGACACAAGTTCTTCAATGTCTTACTTTTGCTCATGCATTTCTGTGAGCTCAATAATTGTCAACTGCTGATTATGGGAGTTCTTCAATGTTACATGGGGGAGGGGACAGTTTTTTCCAGATGCCATTTAGTTTTTTTTATGAAACTTCATTCTAAGCTTGTCTGATGATTCTCACAGCATCTAAAACATTAACTTTGTTTCTAATTCACAAATTTTTATTTTTGTATTTAAGTCTTTAATAATAAGTTCACATTCATTATTAAGTTCATAAGTTCACCAAAGATGAAGCTTATCTTTTCTCATTTAGTGCAGAAAAATCAGTTCTACTTCATTTGGATGACATAGCTGTCTCTCAAATCTGAGTAGGAAGAATACTTATAACAAACACACACTTCTTAGATAAGAAATAAATTACGCAAAACAAGTTATTATGGCTCAGGGTTGATTCCACACGATATGTTCAAACATGCACATTAGCTAAACAGGAAAAGGGGAGTGAGTAATCGAGTTATGAAGTTCACGAAAAAAGGACGAATCCATGAGATTTGAAAATCGCGTAATTCCGGATTCAAGTAAGTCGAGGTATTACTGTATTGCTAGGAAGATGGGAGAAATGGGGGAAGACTTATAGTGAAATGTTTTTTTTACCTTATATTTTAAATAAAGCATTTATATTGTCAAAAAACGAAAATTTATTCAAGGTCCTAATATATAAGGGCAATATATTTCATTATAGGAACACAATACCACATTATATGAACCCACAAACTATAAAATGTACTGACCTCATCCTCTTCACTTCTGTCAAAAACATAAATTGCATTTTCGTCTTGCAAATATAATTTATTTTTGCAAAAGCATATGGAAATTATAGGATGGTAAGAATCTTTTTGGAAATGAGTAAACATATCTTGTTTAGACCACCTTGAAAATGCCTTTTTCTGTAATGAATATTCTATAACCTATAAAAATACAAAAAGAGTTGGTTAGATAGAATTTTCAGCACTTAGTCATCCATTTGGGACATTATGTGTCAAAAACATTTAAAAACTCATCAAAGTAATAAATAAAATTTATAAAAAATACCACTTTGCCCAATCTCTAAAAAATCAAAAATTTGAAAAATTATATTAATTTTTCTCCAATCAAGTAAATGATGAACTGTAATATTCAAAGTGGCAGAACATTCAATTATAACATCCCTCACAGTGAAAAGGGAAAAATACAATGATTACATATATATATAGAAGGATCTTCCCTTAAGAAAAAAATTACTTAATGGAATTAAAAAACATATTTGTGGAATAAAATAGCTTTTATTTTTATATGTAACATTGCAAACTTCAGATAACTACAGAGAACATCACATCACAGAGCTAAAAATATTTAAAAGAATACCATTATTTTAAATTTTAAAAACCTCTGTCATAAAGTATTTGATAATCATTTAAAAAATATTTGTGGTTCATCAGGAGAAAAATTTGTTCACTGCAACTTTTTAAAAACAGATATTTGTGGCAACATTAAAAAAGCTTTGAAAATTTCTTAAATGGTTTGGCTCATGTAACAAAGGCTCATGTCCTTTGATTTTAAATCATGTATAGTTACGTTATTACAGAGTACAAGTTAATAATACAAATAATTATATTCATCAATATCTATTTACCACAAGAAAGCATATAATTCAAATAATTATTAAAACTGACAAAAAGTTAGATTGAAAATATATCTCAACATTAAATAATATATATGTATATTAGTGACTTTGCATTTTACCACAGGTTTCATATTCTTTTCAAACTGATTATATCTAAATTTTAGAAAACAAAACAAAAATAAATAGCACGATCAATTATTTTGATAATTAATTAAATGCCACAAAAATAAGCAAAGGAAATTTTTTTTTTAAAAAAAAGCATACCTTTCTATCACTGTATGCAACTATTAAATTTTCTGAACATGGATCGAATTTTATTGCAGTAGCTTGACATGTATACTTTGGCAATTGGCAATGAACCTAAATAAAAAAAAATTTACGAAATTAGAGAAAATATTTTAAAGAAAGAAAATTAACTCCATATTTTCCTTGTTCTTAAAGATAAAACACACTAAAAAGTGTGCTAGAGGTAATCTGAATGCGTCAAAAGTTGATTTATTGCATCCATAAAGATTTAGAACAAAATTTCTGAGAAGTGATTGTTTGGTCACATGTAACAATGCAACTCCTATATGACAAATAAGACATTGCACCATCTTTCTTTATGTAAGCTGTTACCTAATTGCAAACAGTGACAGTTTGATTTATACTACTTTTGCTTTTTAACTGTCTGGTTAAAACAGTGAAATTCTGATAGTCAAAAGCACCTGCTTATTAGATATCTAACATGCTCCACTTGAAAAATATTTGGTGATCTATTCTGACAGAGAAGTGTATGACATGCAAAAGAGAAATTATCATGTGTAAGGAATATTATACAACTGAAATGTTAACTCAAGAAAGATGAGGGAACAATAGAAATAATGTACATATATTGTAATGTCAATAGTGTCACAAAAGACAATACAGGGGTTTATGTCTGTAAATTGGAATGGCTTGCCAGATCATGGCTCTCAGTTGTCAAGCTATGTGATGAGCAATAATTAGATTAGTACCCCACTTTGATTCTGTATGCCTTAACCCCATTTAGGACCGCAATCACACCTGTGATCATGCCTTTCATCGCTGTGGACCTGTGATCTCGCAGGTGTAATTACAATTAGAAGTTTTCTCGTTTTAACTTTAAAACAAAACTAGACGGCAGTTGAACCCCCCCCCCCCCGAATGATGTTTAACAGAATTTTCAGCTTCAATATGTGCTTTCAGTTCCAAGTTGTTTAAAATTTGTTCTGGATTATTTATTAATGCTAAAAGAATTAAACACTGAATGTGTTTAATTCTTTCGAGAGAATAAGGCTTTAAAGATTCGTAATTTGCTGTGCTCTGGATTTCTGTTTATACTTTGAGGAAACAGGAAGAAAAGATGGAAAGCTTGTTGGTTTATGTGAGTAAATTTATTGTTTAGAGTTTTCTAGGTAGTACTTTGTGGATTGGTTTTATTTCTGTCACTATGACAGAAAGAGTGAAATATTTAAGTGAAATTGAGATTTCTAAATTGATGAATGAATCAGATATTGAAATACAGGAAAGTAATTTTTCAAATATAACTTGCAGAGAATTTTGGCTATTCAGGTGACACTGAAATAATTGAATATGGGAATAGTAAGACAGACAATTTAAGTGCGTGTCCCAAATAATGTTTTAAAATGCATCATAAACCAAAATTTTTAATTATTAAGTAATTTTCTTAAACTTATATTTCTTAAGTTTTCTAATATTTATTTTATTTTGAATATTTGAATGCAAGAGTATGAAATTTGACATTTTCTGAAAGTACATATTGTATAAAACTTTTTTTTATTGAAATGAAAATAGATATTTTTTAAATTCACAATTATTCTTTAAATATCATGAAATTTTTTTATACTATATTCAGATATTATCAATGATAATAAACTGTAAATTTCAGAGTATTTTATAGATGTAATGATTTTATATGAAATTTTAAATGAAATTATACTTTACAGGAAAAATCACCCAGTCCTGTGTGTATACTCTTGGAGAGGGCAGATTAAATTGAAATGGAAATTGTGCTCCAAAATTGAAATTTACATGCAATTCAAATAAAATGCTCTAGAGTCCCATGTGTTTATTTGCAGAAAATTTTTTAAAAAATTTATTCATTCACAAACAAAAATCGCAAAATATTAGCATATGAACATTCTGTGCAATCAGAACTCTTACAAAACACCCCCCCCCCTCTTATTTGTAATTAATTCACAAAATACAATAAGACATTTTACATCCCAAAAAATAAATAATTACACTATTCCACACATACTGTTTACCACAAACAGTTTGAAATTAGTTAACTTTTTGTAATTACTTATAAAACTTTTGCCATCATTTAATGAACAAATAAGGAGAAGGTTTTGACATAATACACATAACATAGTATTTACCCAATATGATTTCATAAAATGAAATTTAAAAATTGAGGTATTTTTAAAAAGTGGTCATGACTTGTATACATGTTTTTTATAAATCTTTTTACATGCTAAGTAAGAATGAGAGAAAGGGAGAGAAAGAAAAATTTACATAAAAAATATTTCAAAATTTTAAGGAATGACTAATGTGTTATAACCAACACTTATACAGCCATTTTTCTCTATTTTGAAATGGAATGCACAAGAAATGTCTTCAACTATTTATTGTGTTTAAAAAGTGATTTTTTCCCCATAAATTAATAACAAAGATGTAAATTTGTCATTACTTTTATAATTTCAATCCTTCCTTATTTTAAATAAAAATATTAGGGAACCTAGCCAAGCTTGAACAGTCCGTATACATTTTGTTTAATATAGCTTCATATAAATCTTTAAAATGAAACTAAATAAGAATGTTTAATGATTTCTTTTCTGAAAGTGAGCATCATCTACAAACCCCAATTCGATATACTATATATTACTTAAAAATATCCAGTTTTAAATAGATAATCCACAATATATTTGAAACTTTTGAATTTTATCAAAATCAAATTAAATAACACTTCATCAAAGTAAACTAGACAATGGTTGAAGCTTGGATATATATATATATACAGTGAAAATCAACATTTGGTTGTAACAGTGCTACTTAAACTCGCTATGTAAACGAAAGCTGATCTCTCTCTTGCTGCTTGAGTAAAGAAAAGTAATTTAATTAAATATGCATGTTGTCTTTAAATAAAATATTTAGTATGTAAAGACAATCTTTTAAATGAAATTTCTTTTACTGTTATTTTTTTCTAAACTTGGTAATTTTAATATTTATCACATTTTTCACCTCTACATGAGGTCTAGAAGCTTCATCAAATCTATGTTATACAAGAGTAATGCTGTCCATCTGGTACAGTGGTTAGTGATAGTGACTGCTGTGCTGTTGGGCCTGGATTAAAATCTCGAATGTATAGGTGTTTTAAATGTATTATAGTGCCTTTGCGCCAAGGGGGTACTCTACATAGCGGTCGAGACGCAAATCCTCTCAGGAGGTTAGTGGAAGAGAGGTGGGAGGTCTCTGATCACCTCCAAGGTGTTCCCCACAAAATTGAGGTAGAACTGCGCTAAATCATACTGTCACCTGTATGGTGCTCAAAGCAATGGTTAAGTTAACAACTGGCGTACATCTAGCCCTTTGCTGTGATGGATTACGAGGGATTCAATCTGACACTATCAGATTAACAAAAAGAGTTATTTTTGTATCACGAGCTTGAAAGAGAAAGTTTAAAACAATTTATTCATATATATACTAATATCTAAGAAATGTTCCTTTAATATACCATAAAAATACGAGAAAAAATACTTGCCTTTAGAGTATGTAAATTATAGATGGTAATATTTCCACTGTGGTAGCTACAAGCTAAGTATGTATCATCATTGCTTATTTCCATCAGTTGAATTTCATCATCCATTTCTAAAATAATTTAAATATAAATTATTAAACATTCCACAGCTAATTGCTCATAAGAGTCATAAAATACTTATATAAATGAATAAAAGATTAAATGATAATAAATACATTTAATTAAATATGTAAATTTTTGAGGAAAGAAGTCAATGAATAAAAACATTTAAACATAATGCTTATGTTTAAGGAACAAGTTCTGTCATGCAGATGTATTCTCAACAGAGTGATGATGAGTTACATATGGTTTGGTTTTAAGTGGTTGAAAGATAAGATTTGCTAAGGAAGTGATGAAGTAGATTGGTTCTTACATATTATCACAACATATTGATAACATTATATGAAACAAATCACTTGGCTGCTAACTTGGCGAGTAATTAATAGAGTTGGCGATTGTTGAGATAATACATAAGTAGCAGCAGATTTGATGGATGATATTAGCAACAACTTACACATAAGAAATGTGGTACACATCTTTATAATCCTCATAAGACTTTTTAGGCAATTTTTATGCATTAGTACAAATTTTTAGGTAACCTGCATTAACAGTTGACTTGTTTCTTTCTTACCATGTGATTATAAAATTAATTAACTTTACAATATGACCTAAAAATATTTTTACAATTTTCAAAATAACAAGCCAAAATTGACATACATTAATAGCTCAAATGGAATTGACATATTGCAATTGCATACTTTATGAACTTCTAAAAATAAATTTCTTTTTTTTTTGGATGGCACTTTTATCACGTAAGTTTTTTCCCCTCCATAAATCTAAATTTATAAAATTGTGCTTCCAAGTTTCCGAGCTCTACAATGCATAAAAAATGAATTCCCAATATTAAATAAATGTTTCAAATATAGGGCAATATAAAATATTTACTTGTTTAAAAAAAATGAAATGCAACACATGAACAATTTTATGTTTTGATATCTTTGAAACCAAAATTTTAAATAATCATTTCCAATAGCTTAGGAAATAATCAAGGTAAAATATACAAAATTGGAATGGGCAGTGGTGAAGAGACCACATACAAATTTAAAACATTTAGTTTATAATCTACATATTGAGCAGAATTTTTAAAAAATATGAGCTAGTTGTTTTATGTATTCAATATGTCATGCTAATCCTCTGCTTTGGGAGGTATTAACAATTTTACCAACTTTATCTATGTTAAAAATAATAAAAGTTATTACAGTTATTTCATATTTCTATAACTGTAAACATCTGCTAACAAATATGTAGGAGATAACTTAATGGAAAAGTACTTTTAAGCTTACATGTTCAAAAACTACACTTAATTTTTACTTTGGAAGTTAGTATCTCAAGTATAATGCCATGGAAGTTCTAGAAATACAAACATTGCAAACAAATATTATAATAAACTTGTAATGGCATGATTCAATGAATTAAGATTAGTTATAACTTTAAAATTGCAAAGAATACATTAAAAAAAGGGAGAAATTTTCAAATTATTTATATCACAGCTTTTAACTATACATCCTTTTATAAGTAACTCAATTCATTTGTATCACTGACACCAAAAATTTACAGAATAATTTAAGGGGATAAAAAATAAAATTAAAGGGATGATCATTTAAAAAAGTTAAAATTACCTAAATAAGAAAGCTGAAAAAAAGTATACATTAATGTGCACTTTTACCTGTATCAATAGTATTCTCCAATAATGCCTCCATATTGTCACACTTTAAAATGTAAATACTTTTAGCATAACAAATTAATTTTGGTGATTTTGACGTAAATAAAAGTATTCTTGAAGATGAAGGGATGTTATCTGGCATGAGAACTTTATGAAATGATGGTGTTTCTTTAAAATTTTTATCCTAAAAGAATACACACAAGAATTCAAAATTATCAATTAAATTGTAATTAAGCCATTAAAATGTCTTATCTTATAACAATAAAAATGAATATTAATTACAATGAGTGTTAAGAAATATCAATATAAACTAATCTCGTTTAGTTTAATGAATGTAGTTGAGCTAAAAAGAGAATTGTAGAGCTTAAATGGATAAAATTTGAGCTAATAATGCTTTCATTATTATTTAAATTGAAAAACAACATAATTCATGTCTAGCAACTTTTTATGAATTGTTTAGAGTCGAAATAAACAAAAAGACAAAGCATCAAACTACATTTAGGCACTAGTAATTTAGAAAGTATGCCTTATAATTTAATGCTAGTTTTAATTATATAACTTATACAAATTATTAATAAACCAGTTAAGTGTTTTTATTTCTATGATTAAAAAAACTTCTAAAAAAATAAATAGTATAATTTTATAAAATGAATTAGAATGAATCCACACATGCTTTTTTAAGGGATAAAAGTGGAGATCATAAGGCTTGAAGTTTGTATATTTTAAATCAAAGACAAAAAAAAAGTATATTTCTGTATATAAAGGAGAAAAGCAACTCAATCTCTAACTCATCACAATATCTCTGGAACTATTATACCTACATTGAAATTTGGTAGGCATGTTCTCTTCAAAGAGTAGAGATCTGCTAAGAATAGATTTTGCAAAAATTGAACCCTAAGGAGCATTACAAGAGATTAAAGGGCATTAGAAACAATTATTTCCATTTTTAAATTCCTAGACATACAATCTTGAAATTTGGTAAGCAGATTCCTTTCATGGGGAGTAGACATTCGCTACAAAATGGGTTTTGTGAAAATCGATCCTCTAGTGGCGTTGTGAGAGCTTAAGGGGCATTATAGATAACTATTTCCATTTTAAAACTATTAGACATACAGTCTTGAAATTTGGCAGGTAGATTTCTTTCGTAGAGTAGAGATCTGATACAAAATGAGTTTTGTGAAAATCAACCCCCAAGTTTCATTTCAGGGGATTAAGGGGCATAAGAGATAAATATTTCCATTTTTAAAATGTTAGAAACCTGCTTGAAAATTGGTAGTCATATTCCTTTCAAGGAATAGTTGCTCTAACAAAGAATCTTGCAAAAATCGACCCAAAAAGGAGTTGCGAGGGATCAAGGGTAGTTTACTGAAAAAAATTCCTGTTTTTGAAGTTTTAGACCCATATACTTGAAGTATGCTAAGCATGTTTCCTTTGTTGAATAGAGATCCACTAAGAATGGATTTTATGGAAATCGACTCCTGGGGGAAAGAGTTTACTGGGACATATTGACCAAAAATATTTCCCGTTTTCGAGCTACTAGGACTGTAATAATGAATTTGGTTGGCATGTTTCTTTTGTTGAACTGAAATCCACTAAGAATAATTGTTTGGAAATCGACTCACATCGGTATTGATAATAAAAATTCCATTTTTGCTCAAATAGATTTAGACTTGAAATTTGGCATGCATGTTTATTTTAGGGAGTTGAGATCCATCAAAAATTGGTTTTCGTAAATCCACTTGGTTATTGGGTTACGAAAATGCAAAAAATTATTCTACTTCAATTTTAATTATTAGAAATTATTAATTAGAAGCTATCATTTTTATATCAAAAGGCAAGAGTTACAGGTATAAGTATATTTTTCAATAACAATCAAATTCTTAATGCTAGGACTTATATATAAACAATTTATACATATATAAACAGTATATATTTATACAACATCATGAAATACTCTGCAAAATGGGTGAGTAACTACTAGTATATGTATATTTACCAATTTTAAGCAGAACAATCTGATTTCAAATTGGCTTGAGCAAGCAATCCATCTTGCATTTGCAGAAATAGAACTGGAAATAATTCTTTCATGTTCTTTAGGCTTAACACGTAATAAATTTATTGGTTTGTCTTTATTATTACCTATAAAAATTTTATGAGGAATATATAAGTATAAAAAATCACTAAGAACCTACAAATAGAATAAAACAAATTTCTTCAGTGAGTGAGTGAATATTAACGCTGCACTGTCTTAGCAACATGAGGGCTTATGGCGACGGTCCGTGTAATTTGAACCACGGTCAAGTGACGCGGGCGACACCTGAGCTGGCACCCCCTCTTCTAACTACCACACCAACAGGAGGATGTTTGAGCTCTTGACAGATTTAACGTGCATCGCTCCCCTATACGGCGGGTCTTTAGTGGTACTGGGATCGAACTCATGACACGCTAGCCATGATCCGATACCTAGACCACTTGGCTACCGCGGCCACACAAATTTCTTGAAGTATCATGATCTCTCTTTCATAAATATTTAACTTTACATATATAACAAATAATTTAGTAATAAACTCGTATTTAAAAAGTTGCAACTATTTTATATAAATACACAGTTTAATCTGAAAAATAATTTAGAAGATGAATAAGAAATTGTATCCTTTTATTAGCATTTGTAAAAGCCGATTTTAAATATATAATGAAATTTAATTTACATTTTAGCAATACATTTCTTTTTTCATCAGTAGAAGGAAACTGCATTTTAAAGGAGGGGGGGGGCATTAAAATATGAATAGGTATAACACAACCCCTCCCCCAAGGGAACAATTTCTTTGATATTCAACGAAAATAACAGCTTTAGGCACATACAGATATAAATATATTACCTGAAGTTATAATACTCCATACTTCAACATACTTTGGATACATCAGTAACATGCACGGAAAAGCCGGCTGCAACTGTACAGTACGATTTCTACAGCCAGAAAAAAATCCAATAAATAATCGTAAAAATCATTCACAAAAACATAAAATTGTTAAAGAAAATTTAAACTTACTTGACAAAATGGAAAAAATTTTATAGTTGCCTTAGGAGGATATTTGGTGAAAACCAAATTGCAATCATCACCTAGATGTATAAAATATTTTCAGAAAATCAAGATTTGATTTCAGTGGATAAGTGATACTAAGCGTTATTTAACTGAGTCAAATTTCATAAAATTTGAATTTCCAAGCAATAAACATTTTACTACCTGCAGAAACTAAATAATCTCCAACTATGTGAATGGCTCTTACATCATGAGAATGCACAGAACGTCGAAGAGATCTGAGCCAGTTGCCACTGGAATTGCATTTCATATACTTTATGATAGTACAATCTACTCCAGATGCATATATAACATCTTCCTCCTGAAAATATAGAAATTCAACATGACTATTATATATAATATACATTATTTAGTACATATAAAAAAGTGAATTACTATATATATAAAAGACAGAAAAACAAACTGATGTACGAGATAAATGAAAACAAAGAGTTTCCATACTATAAATTCATTTATCACAATATTTTTAAGGAATTACTATCGTATTTTAATTTTAAAAATAATGAAATAAAAAAAAAGAAAAGAAAAACGCTCACTTTATTGACAGCCACAGACAATACATCCTTTTTATGCATATCATTTTCCTGTTTTTTGGGAAATAAAAATATATGAATTAAGTAAAGACCAAATTGTTATATGATTTGAAACATTGACAGAATTTGAAACCCTAAATAGATTGAAATAAAATAAGATTCCTTATTTAGAATCAACTTTCTGTAATAACATTATGCAAAATTTCTAACAATCCAAAGTAAAAAATTTATAAAAATATTAGGATTTTTATAGATTGTTGTAGCTTATTTTGTTCTGCTTCCCTGAATGACATAAACACTTAACAATATTCGTACTAGAAATATTTTAAAATTTCTTTCTCCCAAAAGATCTTTGTAAACAAATGCGCCTATAAATGGATTTGCTTACACCATACAGCATGTTAACATAAACAATTACTCTATTTACCTTATTATAATCAATTTATAATATTACTAAAAAGAAGAAAAATCATTTTAGTTAAATTCTTTAAAATAAGACTCTCACAGAAAATAGAGCAATAGTCCAAACTTAAAAATATCCTATAAATCTTTTTAATCGTCCGAGAAACATTCTTCTTTCTTTTTATATTACATTTATTAGTAAAAAATTCCACTCAAAATTAATTTTCCCTTTCATTCTACAAAGATAAACTGACTAAACTTGCCCTCCCCAACTGGAAAAGAGCTGGCCAGCAAATAACGTTCCCCACTCTGGGAGTGTCCTGCTTCCAACTTTCTTTGATCTCTATAACACACCCCTGTATGAAGCTACTCCCTGATTGGCCGTTAACTGCGGCAACTTAAAGTGTATAAAAATTTGTTTCTCTGAGGCAATCATCACTTAGAGCAAAGATTGTCTTGATGCAGGTTCCATGCACAAATTTTTTCCTTCTTCTAAAAAATAGCTAAGTCGGTCACAAACTGGGCTTTGATTTGCACAGCCAAACAGTGACTGAAACAGATCTCACTACACAGATAGATTTACCTTATAATTTGAAGTTCTAACATTTTTTATTAGCTTAAAATTTTTAACTAATTAATGTATTTTTCTCTGCAACATCTTCTATTAAAATTTTTTTTATTCAAGTTAAATCTTAAATAATTTTTATAAACTACTATTAAATGCAGTATTGGGATAAGTGAGAGCAAAACCAAGTCAACTCAAAATTTAATAACAGGAGGTAAAGTTTTCCTAATGGAATTTGGTATCGTGTAATCTATTCAACCCATATAAAGTAGATATTTCAAAGCTGCATATTAAGATTACTTTTTTTATGCAATCACTACAAGGACAATTATCTATTTTGAAAAGAAAAAAAGCAATACACATGCTTTTAAGTACATGTAGTAGTTAAGTAAATATAATAATGAAAATTTTGATTCTTTTCAAGTAAATACTAGATTTGTTTATGCATTAAGATGTATTGGCAAAGAGGAAGAAGCGGGGAAAATGCTGTGGAGTAATGAATTAGCCACAATCAGTTACTAAGTTTAATGAATACTGTAGAGCAGTGTCCCCTACCCCTGGGCCAGGCCAGTGGATCAAATAGTACAGGGTTGTGCAAGGAACATTAAATTATTTTCATTTTATTTACTGCTGTGTGTTTCTCTTAGGTTTGAGAGACTTTTTATGGAAATGACTTTATATTTAATTTTTGGTTTAACTATTAACTATTTAATTTCGGTTTACCCTGAAAGCATGTTTAAATACAACTGAATTAAAATTATTAAATTAAAAAATCTAAACTATAAAATATCAATCCCCTCACACCAGTGGGCTGCGGTAAAAATTATCAAACATTGACCAGTCTACAGCAATAAAAAAGGTTGGGGAGCACTGCTGTAGAGTTCTTGAAGCACATGCTGAAATGGAATGTTGGTAATCTATGACACTAATTGTTGCAAATAAAGGAGGATGCCAAGATATCATGGTTACTGTAGGTGGTACAAGGCAAAAGAGGGTCTTAAATTTGAAGAATGGTGTAGTTTTAGCAACAAGTATTGACACAGGGAAAATCATTAACATTGCTATTATGTTAAAATACTGTAATTATAGAGATAGAAAAACACTGTAGTAGTTGCAGTAGGAATTTCACTGGCACATTAGAAAGTATGGAGGTAGAAGGTGCTCCACAAATATTCAACACTCTCTCAGTAAGAACAAAGTGAACTATAACCACTATCTTGGTGATGGTGATACTATTCACCCAAAGAGGAAGCTAATATATATGGAGAAGATCGCTCCGTTACCAAACTCTAATGCATTAGACATGTAATGAATAGAATGGGAACAAGATTGTGAAGAATGGCGAAATCAATGAAAGGTATCAAACTGTCCATCGAAAACCCACCCAGGGAAAGAGGTCACTTGACAAATTTGAAAATTGACAAACTGCAGACTTATTTACGGATTAGCCATTTGTCTAAAACAGGCAGTAGCAGGCTACATGGGGAATTTATTTACAAAAAATATAAATAGATGATAAACTAAATCATGGCTTCTGTACAATTGACTTGGAAACTTGGCGTAAATTTAATAAAGAAGCCCATATTGGAGATGTATACCATCACAAGAACACTTTACCACCTGCTGTGATAGAAGCAACCAAATCCTACTTCAAGGATTTATCCAGCTCAAATCTTTTAAAATATTTACATGGAAAGACTCAAAATATAAACCAAGCTCTTATATATAATTTTATATAGTCGAGTGTTGAAATCAGTTTTTGTTTAATTATACATTCTGAAAGTATATGACACAATATTAGCATACAATGAGAATCTCACCAAATGTAATAAGTTGTAGCATCTGGGGATTAATCATGGTGATTATTATGCAAGAGCCATGAGATTTGTCAGTAAGGGCCATCGCCAAAAGGGCATCACTGGCTGCTACATAAGTAATCCGAGGAGATTTTTAGGTAAAGCAGATGTCATGAATAACAAGAATAAACAGAATACAGAATAGAGCATGTTCTGAAAAATGGTAAGTTTGAAATTTAAATTTTCATAATTTCTTGTTTTTTCAGTACTTAATGTACATTCTCCAAGGAACTGTTTCAGTTAGAAACACAAAAACCTAAACATTTAAATATTCCTTATAAGCGGTGCATACATTTTTTAAAAAAACTTAACTTGGGGAAAAATGTCTTTAAAAAGGTACAAAAATTACAATTCTTTAAAGTTTCCAAATTTTATTCTTCAAAAACTAAGATTAACATCACAAAGAGTTTAATAACTCAATATCCATTGTAGTTTCTCAGAGGTACACTGAAAATGAAAAATTTAATACTAATGGCTATGGAAACTCTGGGTTATTTTCAAAACTTCGAATGAAAGCTTCAGAGTTGTTCACTCCATTAATAAATCATAAATTCACCTATCTACAGTCATTTTGCTCACAACACATAAGTAAATCATCTTATTTTCAGACAAGTTAAAATATTTTATATGCTAATTTAACTTACAGATAATAAAGTTCCCATCCTACCGTCCCAGAAAGAAACCTTGCCACAAGAATCACCGCTAATGATCGTCATGTCACTATTAATAAAAAGAAAATGTAAAAAATTAAAACACAATTTATGTTAAATAACAGGCAACTTATTTATCATTAACATATAAATTTATTACACAATAGTTAAAGTAGCATCTTTTTTCAGAGGTGACATGATGACCCATAATTAAGCCTTTTGTGTTTTGTTTTTAAGAGGCAACTCCATTTTCCCCTTGCATTACCAGCCAAAAATAAAATTTTCAGAGAGTATCATATATTTCTTTAAAAAAATATTAATTCATAATGAATTGGCTAATCTTTTCTCCAGAGGAATTCCCAATCAAATTTGGAATTGCAAAAAGGGCACTTTGAATTCAAGATTTTACAGGATTTAAGTAAACAACCACAATGGGATATAATTTGTAGTTTGTATCATTACTCCCATCAGATACTGCAATTAATGGACCTTGTTTCATGTATTGAATCTTATCCTTTCCAACTAGAAACTAGTCCTTTTCTGCCAAAGAATAGTATGATCAACAATCAAAACCACATAATGCTCCACAACGGAAGATATAAACAGTACTTCAAATCCTAATTACATTTGAAGGAAATTATCCTTTAAAAAACATGATTCAATTTTGAGCAACAGCTACTTGATTCCTGATTATTTCTATTACTAAGGGCAATGTATCAGTCACAATGGAAAAATGCATATCCCCCTTTAGGAATGCGGTAAGAAATTGAATTCCTTTCTATAGCATTTTTTATACATTTAAAAACACATTGACATTGTTAGATAATGTGGAAAAAAGAATAATCAGTAAAAACCAATTTCTCCAACACATGAAGCATAAAAATACTAACAATTGAAAAGCCCAAAATGAGCCAAGAAGAAAAAAATAAAAATGATTTGCTTAATAAAACAATGTTATGAATAATTTAACTAATAGGTAATGAAACACAAAGTGCAAAATAAAAACAAACTTCATGAATTTTTTAAAAATTAAAAGCAACAAATCATACAGTTTTGCTTACTTAATTTCTAATCACAGTGAATATAAAATGAGAAATACGATCTGTTAGGAAAAAAATAGCCAGACGATGGAAATTTTATGAAAATTCTTAAAAATGAAGAATCTAGGCATAAAAGTATGATGAAAAATCGAAAAGTGTTAAGTTGGCAGGTATGCATGTCTCTTTACAACAAAAATGATACATAAATATCACAACATACTCAAATTATAGCTCCGGGTACTAAATGATATAAAGGAAGATCTTAGGGGCCATTATGAAAACTGGCATAGTTTCTTATTCAGCAACTTTATTTTCCCTTAAAATGTCAGAAATATCCCCACAGGAATGAGCATCACAATTTGATAGCTAATAAAAATAATCTTAATGTTCTCTTAGATTTTGTATTAGTGAAAGTTACTACATGAAAAAGTTTCAATAGTTGTTTGCATTAGCTTATTTAAAATAGATTTAACATTCACAGCAAATGTTATATTAACATGTAATTCCCTCCCTCCTCACACACACAAACTCAACTGCAATAAATCTTTCATTCTGAAACAAAATGAAAATAAATTATTCCATTTGTCAAAGATATCCTACCTTGTAACAGCTATACACCAAACAACAGTTGAAACACCTCTACTTGCTTTTGAAAGTAATATACGATTTATAACATGTCCAGTATCAACACTCCATATTCTGATAGCATCTATAGAGCCTGCTACAATTATCTGCCCATCTTTATGCCAATCCAAGCAGAGAGTAGAATCTATATGAGGCAAATGATAATAAATATTTTTAGAGCTTTACTTGTGTATTAAACAAACATTTAACCTAGTAAAGCATATATATTTCAAATTTCAAGTGAAGTATCATTGAAGAATTCACAAATTTTATTAAAAGTATTTTCACGAATCTCTTAATTTAGTATTTCAGTAGCACTAAAGAAGCTATTTTCACAGTGGTGTTGCCTATATAATCAATATTTCTAAAAAATGCCAAGAGAATTGTATGATAGCATTAGTACCCCTTCATTTTACCATGAAATTTAAATTTAGCAGTTTTAGGGTTCATAACTATGTGCAAACAATTATTATGAATTATGCAAATACTCATTTTTCATGAACATAAAATAACAACTAGAATAAGTTAACACATGTTATGGTTAATTTAAATATTTTGTTACTCTATTTCATTATAATATTTTTAAAGGCATTTCTTTAATGAGATGCTTCATAAAAAATACATAATTTTAACTTAAAGTAATCTTTCATGATAAAATATACCTTCTTGTTTGACAAGTTTTTTTTCATAATCTAAACCTTCAGCTGATAAGAGATGTAAAACCACATATCCATCTTCAGTTCCAACCTAGCAAAGATTATGTATAAGTTATGCATACATAAAACAACACATCTGTAACTGTAATTTTTAATGTAATCACAGTTTCAAAACAGTTACCAGAAAAGTTACAAATACAGCTTACTTTAAAGATCTATTAAAATATTTAATTAATGCAGAAAAATTATCATTTTAGAACAAATAAGTTCCATTATACTATCATATTTCTATACATTTAAAGATCTATCTCAATTTGGTACATTTGTATGTCTGGAATCACCTCATAACAAAGTTGGCGATGTTTGGTAACCTTATTTATCAACGAATATTGAGGATTTACAAAATAATGTAGTTTATATTTCTACAGGTACACATGCATGTACAACTATTGTATGATTTATAATTATTTTCTTTATTTACCTTTAAAAACAACAAGCTTTGAAGCAAAGTTATGGGATTTTCTTTGAAGGAATATATTAATGCAATTGCTTAAGTACCAAATATAAATCGTATAACTGTGATAAAAGTTAAGTGATAGTTTTTGCTGTTTCTAAATTCAAACATGTTAATTATATATTAAAAAAACACACACACACATTTCCTGAATTACAGCATAACAAAATTTAGAAGTTGCTCTTCTGAAGTTAAATATTGAAGCAATTTTATCATTTTCTTCAGTAACTGACAAATCTCACAACCCCATTTTTAGAAATTTAGATTAAGATGAAAATAAATATATGGAATTATCAAAACTATTCCAAAACACAGAAATCAAAATGTGAAATAAAGTAGCTATGCTGTTTGTTGAAACACAACTGGAAGTAATATACATGGCTATCATGAACGAATGATATCCAGTTACTAGAAATTGTCATATTTCTTGATTTTGGCAATTTTCCCTAATGCGGTTGATACACACAGTTCAGTCACATTAATATGACAACCTTTAATAAGCCTTTTACAGTCCTGCTTGCAGCAAAATGTGCAAGATGAGAGTCAGTGTGGCTCTGGAAGATACTCAAATGAATTTGTACATGTTGATTTTCACAGGGTTGAGAATCCATGGTGTGAACAACCTGTTTTTTGATTTGGGATTAAGTCTGATGAGTTTGGTAGCCAGTAGAATAGGGTAAATTCATCTTGGTGCTCTCTGAGCCACACATTATATGACACATCACATTGTCTTGCTGGTAGATGCCATTGTGCTGAGGTAAAACTATCTACATATAGGAGTGGACATGGTCTGCAAGTGTACACTTTCTGATCAATTGTGCCTTCCACAATGAGGAATGCTCTCAGAAAATGCTTAAAGCATATTCCCCAGATTTTAACGCTCCCTCCTTCAGCTTGGATTCTTTTGGTAGTTATTTCAAAATGGTTTTTTCCCCCAGACATTTTATGTTCTATAGGACTATGTCCATGTCTGATGGAGCATAAAATGCCATTTATTGGAAAAAGCTATCTGTTGCCACTCAGTAGATGTCCAGCCATGGTACTGGTGCACATTTTCCAGCCTTTGCAGCTGATGGACAACACAGTATTGATGCATTAGCTAAACTTCTGTAGTGTGAGTGAGTGAAGATCAATGTCACACTATTCAGCTACATGAGGGCTTTTGGCAACAGACCTCATAATTTTGAACCATGAGGATGACACCTGAGCAGGCACCCTGCTCTCCTAACTTCTACACCACACGGATGGTAAGACGTTTGAACATCGACAGATTTAACGTGCATTCACCCCCTTACACAGTGGGTCTTCAGCATACTAGGCTCAAACTCATGAAATGCCTGGAGAAGTAAATACACAGTAATGTTAACTGAACTATTGTTGCTGACACATTTAGTCCTTTACCTTGACAGTTTAGTGAGTGATTGCATATCTGTTCACCCAAACCATTCTCCAGAGCCATTGTTCCCTTCTGTCATCCATGGATTATAATGCATATTTTCCAAATACTTTACTTTGGAGACTGTCTTTTGTAACATGTGTTACACTTTTACAACAGCAGAACATAGATGTTTACAAAATCAGCCATTTGGGAAATACTTCCACACTTTACCTGGAATGATTGTAATGTTTGCCTGCTTCCCTCCAACACCTTTTTTAACCTACATTGCTACTACTGCTACCAGTCTTCTGTGATTGGTTATTTCAGATTGATGCCAAAAGAAGGCTGCAGTCCCATTAATGTGACTTGATGGTGCAATACTTTATTTTTGTTCTAGCAATCAGATAAATTTGATATCTTACATTTTTTTAAGAAATCTAAATCAGCTTCAAATTTTGATTGGAGATGTGAATTTATTACTGATAATATAAAGAAATTAATAAAGTAAATAATTACCTTAAAAAAACTTATAAAATAAATATATTTATTAATCTACAGTACATAAAATAGATTTATCTAAATGAATATACATTATAGAATTTACACACAGAAATTTTTTTACATAGATATTTTCAAATAAATAACACAAATATAATATATATTTAAACAGCAGTTAATTCAATACTTGGAAAAGGACATTTTATCTCACATAAAGTAGGATTTTTTTATTCAACAATGAATAAATTTTTTTAAAAAAAGAAGAAAAAAACTGACCTCTATTATAAAATTTGAATTTACAATAATGAAATATGAATGTCCCTTTAAAAATATTTCAATGCAATGCAAAAACTACAGTTTATGCATATTAACTAAAAAAGTAGACAATGAAATAGCCTGGCCTTTTTGTCTAGAACTAATCCAGACTAATAAAAATATTGACAAAATAAATAGTTATATAATAAACATCCAGATTCATTTCCTTTAGCAAAAAGTTTTCATATATATTAAAGAGAACACTTATCTTTTGAAAATTTAGAAACTTTCTTAAAACACAAAGTTACTTAAATATATGTGTTAATAAGATAAATATACAGATCGATTTGTAATGAAATAAAAGGAAGCACTCTTATAAAATTTAAAAAATAATTTATGACCACTAGAGTACACAAACAAAATCAAAAGACCTACATTTAAAATTAATATATAAAGATTGCATAATAGAACTTTGCCAAAATTGAACTAATGATAAAGAATCAAATTAAGTACAAACTTACTGCTAAATATTTTTTTTCATAATCAAATTTCATACACCATATTGGAGAGCCTGAGATGACACTCAACTGATACTGTAATTTAAATAAAAAAAGATGCAAGTAAAAAATGCAAGAAACAAATTCACACAGTATATTTTTAAAATAAATCTAATTATATGTAAATACAAATTACCTTCAGAAGTAAAGTTTTTAAATCATGTTCTATAATGGATCCGTATAATCCAGCTGAAAATAAACGACCATTGCACCATGCAAGTGTTTCAACAGATGATGTTGATGTCCCTGGAATTATCTAAAGAGATATATATGTATAAAAAAACTTAACTTGTTGATTGATTAAAACAAGAATGAAAATACACACATTTATTTAACTTTTAAAACAAATAAAAATAATAAAAATTTGAAAAATAATGTATTTTGCTAAACTGAAGTAAATTTCTATTCCAGATATTGAATAATTACTCAAAGAAAAATCTTTTAAGGATTAAGACAAGAGAATAAACTTATGAAATTCATCAAAAATGATAGCTTCATCATTTAGCACAGCAGTGGTTTGATTGCCATATAAAATTTGCAACAAAATTAATAGTAAACTAGCTTTCATGGCCCGGCGTTGCACGGGCTTTTACCGAGTGCATACATATGTGCATATGTGAAATTAACATGGGGATTAAGTTATACCGAGAGTATAACGTAATCCCCATGTTAATTTCCTCCTTTCTTTCTGATGCCAACACTTTTGTGTGGTTTTGACGCGTACGATGTGAGTGCATGACCAGTGAGTGCTTGTCATGGCTTTGCCGCTTAACATTTCTCCTTCTTTTCACAAATTCAACACTTCAATATTATTTTTCGAAATTACTTTGATTTCTTTCCTCTCCGCTTAGCCCGGTGTTGCACGGGCTTTTACCGAGTGAATAACTTCATCCCCATGGAAATTTCGTGTTTCCCTCAGGCCGATAGCACTTATGTGCGCGATGAGAGTGATTTCTTTAACTATGTCATTAAAACTCCCTTTTTCGAAATTTTTTCTTGCATTGGTGTGGTGTTCTAATTATTAGAGATGGGTGAAAGCTCAGGTGTCGTCCTCGTCACTTGACCATGGTTGAAAAGTTCCAGGTCCATCGCCAATAACCCTCGAATAGGCGAACAGTGCGAATTTAAAAATCACTCACTCAGTTTTCAGTTCTTTCGTTGCAATTTTTAACGAAAATGTAGCCTTTTTAAAGATAGTTGTATGTTGAAAAAAGACAGAAAGTAGAAATTTTTCAAATTTCAAAATTTTACTACTATTTTAAATATTGAAGTAAAATTGTGAGGATTTTTTGAAATATTCGACACACAGGGAAAATGTTTCATGCAATTATCTTTATATAAGAAGAAATTATGAAATGATTGTTTTAAGTATTTTGAGTGTTTTATTAAAATTTGTTTCGAATGCATAACATACTGCCATGGAAATTCACCTTCCTTTATCAAAGTGTGTGTATCAAAGTATGTGTGTGATTCTTTTATATTAACGTCACTACAATTCCCTTTTTCGAAAAAAAAAATATTTTCCAGATCTTACTAATGTCAAACAGGTTTCAGTTCTCTTTCTACAGCACGGTGTTACATTGGCTTTTTTGAGTGTAGAACTATTTTCCCCCTGACTCTCCCCTCAGATATAAGATTTATCTTCAAGTTTCTATTCATGACATATCAAAAACAATATTGCTTTAGTAAAAAAATAATAAATTTAAACAATAAAAAGAAAACAATTTTGATGCTTGAGTAAAAAAAAGTCATCATTTTTTAATAATAGATAATTTTTAGGAATCTAAAATAATAAATAATTTTCAGGTTTTCATTAATCAATCAATCACTACTTACAGTTAGCTTAAAAATGTATTAGCTTAAAATGTAAACGTATTTTTATCCAAAATAATAGGCGATATACTTTTTATTAACAAATAATTAATTTAATAAGGAAATAATAGAAATATTCATTTGATTTTAAAAAATATATTAATTTAAATCCACATTATCTATAAATAATAATAAAAAAAATTCTACAGATAGCTCTTGAAACGTTTGGATGTTTGATTAAACATATGTAAGTGCTAAGAAAAACTATGTGAAAAACCTATTTATAAGTACACATTCACTGAAAAAAAATCATTCAAAAAGAAAATACTATCTGATAAAAAAATTTAATTTTTTTATTTTAATTTTAGTTTTTCATTCGACACTGTGTTAATTAAATTATTTAAACACGTATCTGAAGAAAAAAAGTTTTTTTTTTATACAAAACTAACTTATTAATTATTTTATGATAAAATTGATTTAAAATGTTCATAAGCCTTTATTTACATATTCACAGTATAAAATTCAAAAATAAAATAATACATGTGATAGAAAATATATTTCAGAATATTTCCTTTTGTGTGTAATGATGTGTGGCGACGCAATGTCCAGTAGGAGAAAAAATTTAAGACAAGTATGAAAAAAGCGACCGGCGGGTTTCTGCGAGGCGTACACCCTCCTTCGCATTGACCGCGCACGGCAGTGCTGCAGTTATAGTCTTGAGTGTAGCGGGAGCTCTGAGCACTCCGCCACAAGAGCAGTTAACATTGAATGCAATAAATAGAAGTACATCAAAAATAGTTAAGACAATTGAATTTAGCAAATAAAAAGAGAAATTTAAGTTATGGAGGATTGTACGAGTCCAGGAGAATTCTCCTGGGTCGCTTCCTCTTAATATTGGCTGTATAATTTTCAAGGTTTTGCATATTAATATTATCAGAGCTATTGAGTGAATCAAAAAATTTAATCGAGTGATCTTGGATATGCTGCTTAAAGGATGGTATATTTAAACAAAAAAAAAAAATGAAAAGTACATAAAAATAACAGAGGATCACATGTTAGAATAAGTATTTATCAGTACAATTAATTTACGTGGGAAAAATTAGCAGAAATGAAAAAATCGTAATCCGTTGATTCTAACTCCGAGCTACACGATATCACTCCGCATGAAGTAAAAATTGGGACTACTTTTTAAAAATTCTTTAAAAAAAAGTTTTGGGAATTTTATTTTTTAAATGAATGGATCTAAAAGAGAAAGGATTGAAGTTAATTAGTGTAGAATATCGATTAATAACACGAAAAGTAATTCATACCCAACGATTTAGAAATAATTTTCATAAAAACGCATCAGTTTTAACACTATTTTAAAAAATTCGGAAAAAAAATAGAAAATATGTTATTTTACAAAAAAAAATTATACCGTATCGTGGCGAAATAAATGATCTTTCGATTCTGTAATTATTTTTTTGTCTGATTTGAACACCGAAAATTCGATGACAATTTTAAGATGATCAAAAACTTTTTTTTTTTCACTCGCCAAAGTTACTGATTTCCCCCTGTTTAAGCAGAATTTTTTTAGTGTAACCCTTTAGTTAGATGCGGTCGAAGGCGAAACATGTCAGAAGTCTTTGGCGCAAAGCTAATTTTCGACATCAATGTTTGGCTAAATGTAAAATCGCGTATTTTGAATTATTTTAAAGATCATTACCTTCATTTTAAGGGCATAATTTTTACGTTAATGCTCTCAAACATCACCAACTATTTGCAAAAATAACGTACTTTGAAATAAAAAATGTACAAATTACTATTTTTAATTTATTTCTCAGAAAAACATAAGTTTACGAAAATCACAACTTTTTTTTTAAATCCGTAATTTTGAAGCAATTTTTTCAATCTCGTATATGTTACGGATAATATTACTGCACACACGGAAAAAAGGTTTTGTGAGATTATCTTTATAAATGACGAAGTTATTCAATGTGAAGTAAAAATTAAGACTACTTTTTAAAAATTCTTTAAAAAAAAAGTTTTGGGAATTTTATTTTTAAATGAATGGATCTAAAAGAGAAAGGCTTGAAGTTAATTAGTGTAGAATATCGATTTAATAACACGAAAAGTAATTCATACCCAACGATTTAGAAATAATTTTCATAAAAACGCATCAGTTTTAACACTATTTTAAAAAATTCGAAAAAATAGAAAATATCGTTATTTTACAAAAAAAATTATACCGTGTCGTGGCGAAATAAATGATCTTTCCGATTCTGTAATTATTTTTTGTCTAATTTCGACACCGAAAATTAGATGACAATTTTAATATGGTGGAAAACGTAAGATTACCGCTCGGCCGAAACGGAAGGGAAGTAAACAACCGGCAGGAGTAAAACAATTAGGCGTTTTAAGGTTTTTAATTAATATCTTTTTAACTAATTACAATATCGGAATATAAATGGGCAATACGGCTTCCCCGGAAAATTCCCGATCTTTTGGTACCTTCCGCGACTTTCTGCGTGGTGCTGTTCGTGAGAAGATAGACGCACATACATACATAGATAGATAGATAACGTTTGTTAACCTTCGAATTTTAATAGTGTAAGAAGATTAATTTTTTCAGGTACTTATGAATTATTGCAACAATCGCTAACTCTAAAAGTAAAAAAAAACTATTATATTTACATATTTGTCAGAAAATACAAGTAAAATCAGAATTTAAAACAATGTATAAATAACCTATTATTCCATTAAGTCTTGAAATCTGTAGTTCCGTTGTATTAATTCATTATAAAAATACAGATGGAATTTACATTAGTGCTACACTGATTTTTTAAAACTTGAATGCAATTTGGACCAACTGACTAAATTTTTTTCAAAAAGTTTAATAAAAATATGGAATTGCATTGATGTTGTAATAAATAATACTCCTATTTTATAACTTGAATATTCATTGTAAAATAAATATACATATAAACATCAATACTCTTTATTATATTTTTTCTATACTTTAAATTACAAATTTTCATAATTTTTCCCAAAACAAAAATATTTAACCTTTCTATTTAAAAAATATTTTTCTAATAATAACAAAGCAAAATAAACAATTAAAGTAAAAAAATTACAAAAAACTATTTCAACAACATTATTCTTTATATATATATTTAAAAATATATAAAATAATCAAATCTTTTTTATTGTTCTAAAATTTTTTTGAGGAAATACTACCTTTTCTAGATAAGGATTTTGTTTGACATCCCAAATTTCAATAGAAGAATCAGTTCTAAAAAATAAAAATAATATGCACATAATTATCAAAGTAACAAAATATATCACAACACCTGGATAGCAAAAACATATTATAAAAAAAAAAATTTCTAAAATTTAATTTGAATAAACTTTTTATAACATTTTTAATTCAAAACTTTGACTAGAACTAAGAAATTAAAAAAAAAAAAAAAAAGACTGCAGTGTAGCTAACATTATACACAAATGATGAGATACATTTAAATAATTTAATACACTGAAATACAAAAATACAATTTATTCATAATTAGCTAAAACAAATCACATAAAAGAATATGAATTATGTTTAGAATATTTTTATGATTATAAAACCAAAGTCATATGAATAATTTTATATCTTTGTTTTTATATATGAAAAAGTTAAAATTATACAGTAATTTAAAATGAATTAAAAAAATAATTACTAAAAATCAACATATTAAAAAAAGAGTAAGCAAATTTGTGTAGGAAAAAATTACATTTAGTGTACTTATGTATTAGTGTCTCTCTGCAGTAAAATTTGCACTGTGTGAATCATGCTGTGATACAAAAATAACAAAAGGTTTTTTACATGTTTTATTTGTAAAAGAAGCAATGTCAGACTTGGGAGAAAAACGGAACATTCACGTGGGGCAAATTTGGCTGCTGTGACATTAATATGGTATCATATGCAAGTACCAAATTGAGAAATAAAACTTAGGCTTCAGTCCTAAAGTAAGTCAATAAAATACAAAAATAAAACCATAAAGATTTGCTACATTCCTATTAATATTTAAAATCATTCTATGAAGGAGCATAAAATTAAATCACAAAATGTTTATTCAATTAAATAAAAAGCAACATTTGGATTTAAGCACAAATTGTAATAATCAATTACTAAGATTGTAGCATGTCCATACAACATTGCTTTGTTGATTTTGATGCATTGAAATAAGAAATATATAATGAAATGTTTGTGAATGAGTGAAAATTAGAAAATATTAGTAAGTTAATATTTACTGATGCATTATAATCAAAGAGCACTGGACTCGAGGAATACCCGACTGATGACTTCATCAGTCGGTGCTGGGAGGCTTGGTATCAGATGGCCAAGCACGGGATTGGATAAATAAATAACAAAATAATCGAAGAAAAAATGTGTCAAAATTACATCCCTATTTTCTTAATATTATAATAAATAGCAATTATAGGTAATTATGTACTATCACAGCCATAAATTGGCAATACTGAATAAAACTGCATGAGTTCTAAACACTGAAGGAAATATGAAGTACATAGTCAAAAAATACTATGTGAAAATAAGTAAATAATCACAATAAAAGAAAAAGAATTTATTTTTTAAAATTTTTTCATTGTTATTAATTTTATATTATTAACTTTATTATTTAAAAATTTAGCAAATCCTAGATTTGCCTTTTAGTATTTGAGCTTGACATATTAACGAATGGTTAGACTTAGAATAGTGGCAAGTACAGACAAATATGAAACACAGCACAAGATCGCTAATTCAGCACCAACAAAACATGCAAAATCAGGGTTGCCGATTTGGTGAATTATCTTGAAAGTTAGCATGTTTGTGATAGTGCATAATTTCATAAAATTGATCTCAATTCCGGTTTTCATGCCGCAAAACCTTTAATTCTGCGTTTTTGATGATGAGCTATATCTGTTCAAATTTAGATATATGTAGGACATGCTCCCCCCCCCCATCAAACATCAGACTAAATCAATGTATGTTAGAAAATTATAAAATTAAACTATGAAATTAAAATTAAACCTAAAACACAAGAAAGATATATTGGTTTGAGAACTTTAACATAGGTTGCAACATACAATTTATCCTAATGAGTTGAATGTGATTTTGACTAATAGAAATGTCTCTGAAAGTAACAAAGTGTACATAATTTTTTTTACATACTATACCATCGACCAATTTTGTCAGATCAAAAGGCATTGCCAAATACCTTGATATGCAGCTAACAGTGGCATAAAGTACATGTTTGAACATAATAATAATAATGACAGCATTTGGCAAAATTTTTAAAAACGGTAATATTTTTGGATTTAGCAAAATTTCTCAAAAGTATAATGCACAAATACTCATTTTTTTACTATGTGGCGCAGTGGCATAATGGAGAATATTAGGCCCCAAGCCGAATCTTGTGTACTTGGCATTGCTCTGGGCCCCTAGAGTCCTGCCCCCTCCTGCAATGCAAGGGTGTACGTTATGCCACTGGTGTGAATAACGTACACCAAGAATATAATAAGATTGATAACAATAATCAATTCAATTGAATTCCAAGAAATTAGCATAGAAATAAAAGACTGAGAAAAGAAAGCATGAATGATACATATATTTGAAAAGGATTTTACTATAACCCTTTTTTTGCATTGGTTAGAAATTGCCATCACAACATTTAGTTAACAAAAAATTGTATTCAAAACAAATGTACTGTAAATTGGTTGTTGTTTGCAACTTTTTTCACAACTATTGCATAATAAGGAACGTAGCTGTCAAAAAAAAAAAAAATTAAAGTTACAATGGGTTTGAACTTGTTATTTTGCTGTTTGTTGCGGTTGGAAGAAACATGTGATTTTTTAAATATTTTTTTGTATCCAAGATTTTGCAGCTTATAAAAGCAATAATGAGTGGAAAGATGTTTTCCCTGTGTTTCTGTGCAATTTATAACGCCAAATAATCTTCTCAAAACCACGCAACACAAATTTACCTCACTATGGGGTTGTTTCACTTTAATGTATGATGTAAATGTTTCTTATATGTTTATTATATGTTTATTTTTGCAGATAAAGTGAGAAGAGAGAGTCATAGAAAATTACTTGGACTTGTTAGCAGACAGTTGGCCATCAGAAGATAGCAGTGATGACGAAAATTCTGACAAGGAATACTGCAATGCAAATGAAATTAGAATAATAATTGTTTTTTTAACTGTCATCAATAACATAAACAGGATAACTCCCAATATTGGCTGTATATCATGGTTTAAATGGCAATGTCTTGATTAGATGAAATTAGTTGACAGTATAATACACAAGAACCATAAAAACCAATGATTTTTAATATTAGAATTCTCGTAGATAGGTAAAATAGATATCCTCAATATTATATATATCAATGAATAAAATACAGCAAACAATTATATTACAGAATATTGTATTTTTCTACTTATGAATACATCTTTTAATAAAACTACTTTTTAAAGTTTTTTTTTAGGAAATACTCTCTTTTTCCAATAAATTTCTTTTAAATATAATAAGAAATGAACAAGATTAATTTTTAATTAAAAGATATTTCAGAGTTTCAAAACTTACAAGACTGTATATGCAGCAATTACAAACAAATATTAATATATACCCATCAGCATGTTGTTACTGATGATTTGAAGATAGCCAAAAATGATTTATGCAAAGGGTGATTACAGCTACCAATAACTAAATTATTAGAAATCAAAGAACTTGCATATTATACCATCAACCAATTTCACCAAATAAAAAGACATCACCAAATACTGTCAACATTACTACTGTTTTTCAAGCATGCATAGGAAAGATTTTCACTATTGGTTGGCAGCATAATATGCAAGCAATGGAATTATTGGGTTAAAAGGAAAGTTCTGTCATTTTTTTTGAAAGAAATTTATTTTCCAATTTTTATTTAAAATTTATTTTAAACTATTGCGTCCGTTGTGGGGTGGATCCTAGCAGGGCACACTTGTTGGCGCCAAAAAATTTGGTGATAATGATTACAACATGGTAACCCTGCAAAATTTAGGGCATAGTAACCCTATTTGGACCGGATTTTTTGGACAGTGGTCATTTTTTTTCTGATGGCCAACTTGAAGAGTTGTAAGATTTTTCTGGAAAGCTGAAATTGAAGGAATGAGAGGATTTTTTTTTTTTGAATGAAACAACTGCTGAAAGAATATTTGTTAAAGAGAAAGGGAGATGTTGATCAATTCAATTTGGATGATGCTTTTGCTCATTATTGCCTCTTAGAAGCAACGGTATTTCTGTTTTAATCTTGAAGCCATTATGGATACCACATTTTCTTTTTTGAAGCTCGACGAATGGATTTTTTTCCTTTTGAATGAAAAATGTAAGAAAGAAATGCTTGCTTTGTGAATGAGTGAACGATTGAAAATATTTTGGTAGATATGGATGGTGGGTCCGAAATATGAAAATAATTTGTTTTTGAGAGAAATGGAGATTGTTAGTTCATCAGTCTAAGACATTCATATTGGATTTCTTTTCCCACTGTCGCATTTTAGAAGCGATGCTTTTCAGATTTTCTTGTTGAAGCCGTTTTAGAAACCCCATTTTCTTCGTAAAAACATGACGGATGGAATTTTTCTGAATTAATGGTAAGAAAGTAATGATTGTTTTTTGTGTGAATGAAGGATTGATAGAATCTTGTAATGGATGCTTGAAATTTGAATTTAATTTCTTATTTTTGATTTTATGTTTTCTATGTTGTCCGTTTTAGAAACCACGTTTTTTTCGATGTTTTTCGTCCCTTGACGCCACTTTGAAAACCACGTTTCCTCTTCTTGTTTTTGTCTCCGATACCATTTTGAAAAACGCGGTTTTTTACTTGGTGAAAAACTTTTCTCACCAAATACAGCATTGTGTTGTGCTAGGATTTTACTGGTGGTGCAATATCAGGAGAATATGTAGGCTGAGGTAAAGTTTTTCAACTCAACCATGCAATTTTTATGAGTGGTCTTTTAGTGACATGTGGCATTGTAATGAAGAAAATTACACTTTTTCTGTTAGCCAAAGGCGGACATTTAAGTTGAATTTCTTTACTCAAAACATAAAGTTGCAAATAGTAATGATCAGCATCAACCATTTCATTTTTTCTTAGCAACTCATAATGCACTATACCCTTGTGGTCCCACCAACAACACAACATAACCTTCTTCAACTGTACGCCAGTTTCGAATGTGGATGATGGTGTCTCCCCCTTAGTAAACATATGCCTTTTTTCTAATTGTATGTATATATACTATTCACTTTTCCTCTCCAATCATCAAGTGGTCCAAAAATGGTTCTCTTTTGTGACGAGTAAGATTGGAAAAATATATCAAAATTCTGCCCATTAAAGTTTTTTTGCTTCATTTGTGTGACATCAAAACAGAGAATTTGGACACAAAACCCAGCCTTTTAATGTGATCCAAAGAACATGAATTCAAAGCTTGAAGTCCACTTCAATGGAAGTTAACATGGAATTTGTCCTAATCATACTGAGTAGCACTTTGTCATTGACATCTAATGGCCTTCCTGAATTGGGTTCATCTTTCAAAGAAAAATTCACAGAACAAAACTTTGCAAACAATCCTTAGCATGTTTTAGCTGTTACTGCGTCTTTTCCAAACATGTCACACAAGTTGTTTTTTTTGCCTCCATCGTGCTACTCCTTTTTTGGAACTCATACAACATATGTCTTAGGTGCACTTTTTCTTTGCACATATTGATAGTTTTACAGGTTTAAAAAACTGATTAAAATACGAAAAAAATGTGCAGAAATCATCAATTGTATACTAATTAGCTGCATACACCAGTTTCAATCGGATTCTAATTCTTGCTAAGGACTGACAATGCATATTCAAAAATGACAGAACTTTCGGTGTTAATTTGATATTGGAGTGATAAACGCCAAGTTGTTGTTTATGTTCACCAAGATGGGCAATGACATTACAAAATGGTTACCTTGATATTTTTATTGTGTGTTAATGCGGTTGCCATGGGAATGACATATGTTATAGTTCCAGCTATTGAAGATTTCAATCAATTCAGCTTTTATGTAGAGAAGTTTTTTTAAAAATTTTTCTTCACATTAATATACTTAGATCTGCAACAAACATTTGATACGTCTCTTCAATAGTTGTAACTAAAGAATCGGTAGTATTCTTTATTACATCTCAAGGCATTTGATGTAAAATGTATACCATAAAAATCAATTTGGGTACTTATGTATTATCGCAACCTATTGGCGACATTATATAAAACGAAACACATGATTGACAATTCAATGCATACGACACATGCGAAACTGGGGTTGTCAACTTGAAGAGTTATCTTGAACGTTAGCGATAATACGCAAGTACCTAAATTTGCACTTTCTCCCTCCAAACAATTATTTTCTGTAACAATATTCCAAGCTTCAGCATCAAATAAGGTAAGTTTTACAAAATATTTTATATGAGCTATACCAAACAGTATTTATATGCATATAAAGTAAACAATACGACAGAAATACACACAAACAGGACAATAAATGCATTTGATATTTAGGTATATCTGTTCTACATATGAGGTAATACTATGACATTTTAATAGTATTTAACATTCAATATGAATACCTGGAAACAGCAAGATGAGAAGAAAATTCATCATATGATAAACAACGAACACCTTGCGGTTTGGGTTCAAATATATTGACTCTGTGGATACTTTGAGGATTCATAATTTTCAAGATATGTGCGTTTTATTTACGCGTAAAGCACTCGCAAACACTGTAAATATCACATTTGTAAATCCAGCATGGTAAATTTGCATCACACCGTTGTTTCATTACAGTTATGATTAATGACAATTATATGAAAGAAATTTTTAAACTTTCTTAAAAATATTTTTTAACCGTAATATAGTCTCAGAATTAAAGATTAAGAAATTTAAAATAAAATTAACAAATGTATTAAATTCTTAAAATGTTGATTTTACACATTTTTATCTTCTTTGAAGATAACTTCAGAAGCTCCAAAATGAACTGAAATAAATGAATCACATGGGCAGACTTTGAACCAATAAACTCCCGAAATGTATATTTTCGTCTGCTGTTTTTGGAGCAGATCTATTTGAACAACAATCTATTGAAAGTTGGGTGTACTGCTGTATAGAAAGCTATTTAGAGGTTGAAAATTATATTTTAAATCATGTATAAAGTTGAAGAATACAAATTGTTTGTACCTTCATTAGAGGAAGTTGCTAAAGGTAAATTGATGTGTTATTTAATGTTGAGATATGCAAATGTTTTTTTCCCAAACATTTAGTAATATTTTATTCATAACATAGTCTAAATTAATCTGTAAAAAATATTTGAAATTTGCATGTTTTTTAATAGTGGCACATTAGGTAGTTAGAAACTGAAAGATAATCGGTTGATGTGTGCTTGGACTTTAGCGGTAAAAAAATACCAATAAGTTTAGGACTGAGTCATTCTAGAAATTTTGTGATTCCTTTGTAATTACATCCAAATTTAGAAAACGGGACATTTGTAGCCATTTCCTTTATTGTGTAATGAATTATTTTTTAATATAAATATAATTTAGTTGTTTGTTTTCCCTCTTTCACTTTTTATTCCTTGGATTGGTAAATTTTTTCTTTAAATTTACAAAGTAGCATTATTTTTATGATGTTATTATATATTATTTAATCTAGTTTGAGCGATTTATCTTTTTTTTTGTGTCATTTCTCTGCCCTTGGTCATTATGTTTTTTAAGAAATTATGATGTGTGCTATAAATAAATTTGTTCTCTGAGTTATCTTTATACAAACAGTTCATTGTAGGCTTTCTGTCAAAATTATATATTTATTTCTTTTCAGTTTGACATTCTTTTGCATAATTGTTTGATCTGTCAGTCAAATTCTAAGAATTCATCGTAAAATTGAAAAACTTAAAAAAAAATATTAAGTTTGTATTTGATAGATACTTATGTGTATTTTGTGTTTTTTTCTCTTTTTGCTAATGGTTTTGTGCTAATTGTTTTTTGTACTCATGTATTTGCGTCACCACAGCAAAACTGGTGCCTTGATATCAAAACAAAGATACTGGCATATTTTATTTGAAGAAAAATTATTATTGTCACACAATTTTGTCTGCAGTCATACTAATTTGCAAGTACCCCTCCCTTCTTTTTTAAACATCTTTTTAAAAAATATATTTGTCCTAAAATTCTTTAAGATGCATTTCTATTAGTATTAAAAAGCTTCAGTATGCATCTATGCATTAAAATTGCAATATTTAGACTTCAGAATATTTCTTTTAACATAAATAGCTGATTAAAAAACATTAATAGAAGTGAAAAAATATGAGAAGTAGTTCTTAAAATCCTATTTAATTCACATTTTTTTGGACAATGGAGGAAAAAAATATAAAATTTTGCCAACATCTTGTTTTTCTGTATTTATTTTCTATCTGGTAGGATAAGAATTATTCACTAAGTTGGGTATAAATAAAAATGTGCCCTAAAAATTCACCCAAATAGTCTAGAAGCTTTTCATGTTATGAAAAATTCATTTTTTCTTGCTTATGGTTTTTTTTTTTGTGTGTGGTTGCGGTTGCTTAGTAGTCATGGTCACAAATTCATGGCTGGCATGTTGAGTTACAGGTTGAAGTCCTGAGTCCACTGAAGACCTTCCATTTAGAGGGACTAGTAGATGTTAAATTTATCATCGTTCAAGGTCCTCACGTGGGGGTGGTATGGAAGTTAGGAGAGTAGTTACCTGCTCAGGCATTGCACTTGTCACTTGACTGTGACAAGATTATGAAGAATTATGAAGTCTGTTGTGAATAGCCCTTCTGTTGCTTTAGAATGTCATGTTAATAAGCACACTCACTATACATATTTTTGCAAATTTTCCAGTTATATAGTATCAGTTTTAAAAAAGAGTTATGATAAAAACTGGAAGTAAAACAAAAATGAAATAGATTTAAACACACATTTACAATAAATGATTTTATAGAAAGCAATGCGTTTTTGCTGCATGAACAATGCTTTTAATTTCTTCAGTAATACAAATTTTGTTCCTTTAAAAAAAATAACTGGCAGGAGAAGATCATTGGTAAAGATAATTTTTGTGACACTATATTTATATCATGAAACCACTCAATAATTAGTGTCAGCTTTGTTCTTGTTTCCAAGATGGTACACTTCAGGATTCTTTAGTTACTGTGAGGTCCAAAAAGCTACTTCAACTATGATTTTGAGCAAGCATAATAATGTCAAGAAAAGGATTTTTATTTACTTCTCTGTAAAGATAATCTAATTTTTATAAAATAATATTTCGTCAAAAGAGGAAATTTGTTTTCTTGATTTGAAATTGTAATTTTGATTCAGTTAATAACATTAACAAAAATCAAAATGTAAAATTATTTAATTCTATATTACTTAATAAGCTTCAGCAAAGTAGATATTTTTATATGTAATGAGATAAGTTTTCTTTGTGAGGAAGGTTTTTGGTTTACATACCTTCCTTTTTATTTTGCAATGGTGTAGTCTAATTTTTACAATGACAAAATAATAGCTGATCATTCCCTCCCCCTGAAATCCAAAGTCACGAGTGTAACTGCATTCCTTTTAAATGGGCATTTGTTCCACTCTATTTTACTTTAATAATTTTTCTAATTGCATCATAGTTGATAAGACATCAAACACTGAACCAGACATCTGCAATCAGTAGTTGGTTTGAACTACTTGTGGTGCTTAATGAGCACATCACCAAATTAAATGTTTGTATGCAAAATTACAGATGAAATTGACTGAGCGAGAAAACAATGAGGAAAATCAAAAATGGAACTAAGGTAAAAACAAAATACCATAATAAAAATAAACAAGAAAAATGCTGCTGAAAATTTCTTGAAATGAGTGCAAACAAGCTTAGGTAATTAAAATGTGAAATGCAGAAATAGGTATCAGATAGCATCAGTGGCAAGGGCCATTTTGTAAACTTGTATGAAAATTTATATTTGTTGTACAGTTTGCATTGTCAAATAAAAAAAGGCAAGCTTTCTTATAAATTTTTTGAAAAGTTTTTAAAGTAACATGAAGATAAAAGAAAAGAAAATAAGAATACAAAATTAAAAAGTTTGCTTCATGCAACTATACATTTTTGTGCAATTTTAACTGGCGTGTCACAAGTTCGAACCTGCACCGCTGAAGACCTGGCGTGTAAAGAGGCCCGATGCATGTTAAGCCTGTCATTGATGTAGTGTGGGAGCTAGGAAAGGAAGTGCCACACAGAGCTCAAGTGTCTTCCTCATCACTTGACCGTGAATCAAAATTATGAGGTCCGTCGCGAATTGCCCTCGTACAGCTTTTGCAGTGCGACGTTAATATAATTATTACTCACTTGTGTGTAATTTAAAATAAATCAGGTGTCTTTGCCGGTTAAACAACATTTAATCGGGAACTAGTTTATCAGGACGCTATTTTTTTTTGGAGTGATTTTAAAATTGCTCCAAATGGATCTTTGGTGGCAAATTTGAAGTATTATAACGTCAACTTTGCGAAATTTTACAAGCATCTGGCGAAAAAATCCGTAGCTTACCGATATCAAATTAGTCCATTTTATCTCATCGTTTGCATGATTTAGTGAATATATTATTTTTTTTATAAAAATACCGGGATTTATCGCTTACGTCAGTTTTGAAATGAATTGAATTAAGCTAACTATTGCCGACCACTTTTCAATTGGGTTTTATTTAATATATATAGATATATAGTTTTATTTCATATATAATATCGCTAACGCAGAGCGAATGGCCCGTTCAGCTGCCTTCTTTCCTTTGTTTCTATGTTCTGCCTGGGTACACATAATACAACCTAATAATTTAAATAGCGCCATCTAGTGGCATACATGAACCCTAACACCTCCCCTCATCAAGAAATTATTTATGATGTAGAGAAAGTTTACAAAGTTTATGAGGTAATCTTTTAAATAGACCTTTAACAGTTCCAAGAGAAACTACTCTTATCACACCATCCTCACCTGGATCAATTACCTTACCTAAAGTTCAGATTGCAGTAGGAACATTATCCTCTTTAACAATTACAATATCTTAAATTTTAAAGTTATTATTGGGATATTTTATTTAATTCTTTTTTGCAAAGTACTTAAATAGTCAATTTTCAGCCTTCTCCAAAAACGTAATTTCATTTTTTGTACAATATCCCAACGGGAACTTAGAGAAAGTATTATCATTTATATGGTTTGGGGAAGAGGTAATAACCTCTCGCCAACGAGAAGGAATTAAAATATTTAGACTATCTGAATCATCATTACAATCCAAAGAGATTAAAGGTCTTGCGTTCAGAATTGCCTCTACTTGAGTTAACAAAATGCTGAACTCCTCAAAAGGTAAATTTGTGTTACCAATAACTCTTTTTAAATGGTACTTGACAACTTGAAAAATACTATCTAATAATTTTAATACTAATAAACAATAATTCAAAAAATTCCTAGATTATTTTTAAAATTTTGATCAGGTGTGACATCGAAATCTACTGCAGCGTGAAAAATATTTCTTTAACAGTTACGCCTTTATTATTTTATAGCTCCCAATTACAAGCGTAACCGTGGTAGCCTAGGGGTCAAGGTAACGGATTCGTGGCCGGCATGTCATGAGTTCGTGTATATGAACACTGAAGACCTACCGTGCAGAGGGATCTGATACACATTGAATATCTCGGAGCTCAAAGTTCTCTCCTTCATGTGTTGTGGGAGTTGGAAGAAGAGGGTGCCACAGCTCATTTGTGATTCCCCGTCGCTTCAAAGTTACGAGGTCCGACGCCAAAAGCCCCCGAGTAGCTGAATACTGCGAAGTTAATATTCTCTCACTCACTCATCCAATTACAAGCTTTATTAATTTTAGTTCCAAATTTTTTAACATGTCTTTTATTTTGTTGCCTTTGAATTCAGATTTTCTCAATATCATCATGTCATATTAAATACGGATTCCTTCCTAATTTTAAGTGGGCCTTATATCAGAATTCCTTGGGGGCTCCGTATTATTGATACGGCAGTAGCTACGCCCGTGATAGTCCTCATCATTGAAAGTAGTTACCATAAAATCCGGCGTATAATGCGCACCTATACTTTCAAAATGCATTTTATAATTTTTAGGTATATTCTCCGCATAACGCGCCCCCTCTTTTTACGAAAGATTCAGAAATATACGTGTAAAATTCTCTTGTTTTTGAAGTCCTTTGTTCGAGATACTATCCAAGAATTTTGAAAAAATGGCATATTTCTAGAACAACCTTTTTCATTATGTCATATCTTTTAAATAAACAGTATTCTGATATATGTAGAAGACTAATTCTTTTTTATGTTCTTTTTTTATTTTCGAAGCTATCTTTCTTATACCCGGCATATAACGAGCATCCGACATGCAAGCTTTCGCACTCGTTTAGTGTGGCAACTTGATATTTTTAAAGTTCTCCATCTTTTCTTATTTTCTTCCAAGTGGTTACGGCACAGTTTAGCCTGAAATTGGCTCTTGCGCCATTAAATACTACAATCAATCACTCACTCATTCACTCCAAGTGGTTATTTAAAATCTCCTTTCAATAACCGCACGCAGTTATTTAAGAGGTAACGAGAAACGGACGAAAAATATTATACTCTTTAATCCTCAATATTAAAGAAATTCCTCCCTTTTCTCTCCTCGTTCCGTCGAGATGCGGCAGCTGGTTGAAAGACGGGCTTGGTTGTCATGGAGATGTGACGTCATTTTCTCTTCGCTCTTCTAAAGCAAAACAAACTAAATCAACTGGAAGAGTAGTTTCCCACTCACCCCTCCATCAGCGTTGTTGCACTGCACTTAATGTGGATCGCTATCTATTTTTATGTAACTTCAGCAAATTATTCTTTTTTACAACTTATTATGATTGAGTGGATAATAGAGATTTCTCTAAGGTTCCAAGTAAATGTATAGCTGTTACCGTTTACCGAGCATCCGTAAATTACCATCTTATTTTTTTGTGTTCAAAGTGCGCCTTATACGCCGGCCGCATTTTTTTTTTTTACGATGAATATTATTCTCCTGAAAGACATTTTATTCGAGTAGCAAGACATAAATTATATATTTTTTAATTTCAATGTGAGATTCCATTTGAAAACTGATAATAGTGTTTATGTCAACTGGAAATATAATTGCAGATATACTGAACGATTGGTTATCTTCCTAAAAAACTTGAAACCTTTTCTAAAATTTCTGTATTATAAGCACAGCTGCACATTTTTTCGTTGTTGAGAGGATTGTGTTTAGCTTACGTGTTGAAATAGTATAAATTGCTTTAGGGTTTGAGGTGATTATTGTTTCAGTTAGACTATGATAACGTTCATTCGAATGGAAGCATTTTTTTGATGAGTTGCCAAATCTGTGAGTGATTTGTCATGGTCATATTCCAGCATAATTTTTGTTTTTGATTTCATTTTCGAATTTCAGTTTACAAATCATGAAATCTGACTAGCATTTTATATATTATATCCATTTTTACTTAAAAAAATGTAAATGACGTTCTCATAGTCAGTTTAATTTTTAGAATTATGCTCTTAAACAGAGTTTGTTATTAAAACTTTATTACGCCGGAAATATACTGATTTGAGGAAATGGAATAAAAACTGCATTGTTGCTTAAAACAATTGATGAATTTCACATATTCTGAGAGATCAGCTTTTTCTCGAAGTTTGTTTGTTACGAGTACATAATCCTGGCCATTGCAGAATTTATTGTAATTAAAACTTGCCGATTTAAAGGAAATTTTTTAAAATGTATAGCAATGCATGCATTACATTGAACGGATGTTTTGAACAAATTGTAATGGTTTAGTATCGCAAAATTGATGTTGAGTTACTGACCACATTTCGCTCCTTGGGGTAAATGGGAGGGCGGGCACAGTGCTGTGAAAGTATCGCTATCTCTAAACAGGAGCAAAGTACGGCCGATTTTCCATGAGGCTATTAATTAGTTAATTCAACTAATCGCCTCGTGTGTTTCTGTACCGATTAATATACGGTAATAATTTCTTGAGGAAAATATTTTTATCCTTTTAAGAGTACTAGTCACCGTAAGAAATAAATTTTTCCTTTTTCAAGGATATTGTGCTTTTTCTAGTGAGCTCGGTCAGAGTGTGACCAAACCTCACTTACGATTTTGTTGAGAGAGAAGGTAGCATATAGAAAGAAAAAAAGTTTTGTGTAAAAAAGGTCGATTTTTTTTCTTTTTTTTGACAGCTAGAATACAAAATGCCAAAATTCAGTTTTCTTAATTGTCAAAATAAAGCTGCAAAATAAGAAAAAATCAAAAGCTTGAATAAACACTCATTGCAAAAAAATCAAAAGCAACAAAGAAAAAAATTCATTATTTTTTTTTTTATAGATATATTTACTTTGATGCAGAAAATATTTCACCCAGCCTGATCTTGGGTTACTCTTATTTCCTATCCAATATTAAATTTGCTTTACAAAATCTCATTTTTTAATGAACTTGTTCACGCATCTTTTATACAGAGTTTTATTGTGATATTTTATGATTTGATAAGCAATATAGTAATATTTCTTTAATAAATTTGTATTTCAACTTTTATTTGTTTAATTTTTCTTTATATTTTTTTATAAGAACATTTTATTAAAATAAAGTATTTACCGTAAAATCTGGCGTGTAACGCGCATCCGTAATTAAACGCGCCCGCCGTATAACGTGTTTCAAGCTGCATTTTTCAAATTTTTTTGTGTGTTAAAAGTGCGCGTTATACGCCGGATTTTACGGTAAATAAATTAAATAGCTTACTTTTTTTATTGTCTTGATCTTCTTTTACGAGGGTGGGGATAGCTCCCGAAGAGTTTTTTTGCATCAGGCCAAGACGATCAGAAAATCGATCTTGAAGAGCGCGACCGAAGATTTGTCTCGTATTTTCTACTGGAACGGCTACGGCATACACATGCGCGAACAGAGGCGTCTTAAGGCATGGGCCCAGGGCCTCGGCCGCAATGAGAGTCTCATCTCGTTCTCGACTCAGCCTTATGAAGATCATAATTTGAATAACTTCAGAGGTCAAATGCTATTTCCTAATGTTTCTCCGAATAACAGGGAATTTCGGACGATATGTCAACTAGCTACATGTGATGACCGTCGTCTACGTACAGCCTAGGCTTACCACCATGCACCATCATTAGTTATTCAGCCAAAAGACGACAGTCGGTTGAGTTGGTATGTGAGATTGTAAATCATGCACATTTATTTGTTTCGGGTTATTGTTTGTATGAGTATTTGACAACGTATGCTGTGTACTGTTTACTTTTAAGGGCCATTGGTGGGGCCTACATTTGTGTAGGGGCCCATGAACTACTTTCGACTAAGGGCCCCAGGGCCTCAAGAAGTTTTAAGACGTCCCTGTGCGCGAACGAAACCTTTGTTACTGAAAATAAAGAAAATTGTTAAAGGGTACATTTGTCTCATTAAAGTTATTCCAAAATGAAATGTGTGCTTGCAGCTATAGACAATATGAAATTAATACAATAAATAAATTGAATATCATTGGAGGGAAGGATCATGAGGCACACACACATTCGAAAATATGCTTGCAGCTATAGGTGATATAAAATTAGCGCAATAAATAAATTGAAAAAACTTCCACTATCTATTTTATTTAACTTATATTTATTCATAGTATTTGGTACATTTAATACCTTTACTGAGATGCAAAGTTAACTAATGGATGCAATCCGTTTTAAAAGGTTCGATCCTTTCGTACCCTGCTCTTCCACAATGTGGCTTTTTGAGCCAAAAAAAATTGCCCTACCCTGTTCTAATATATACACACATACACAAAGATGTTCAAAGAAAAACAAATAACGGCGAAAAAGTAATTGCTCTGTTTTTACAGAGCGTCAGGCTAATAATACACCTGAACGTATTTTTGTGTAATCTTTTTACGTGAGTTCAGTTATTAAAAATATTTTTACTCTACTTTTATAAGCGCTTTTATATTTACGAATTTCATTTATTGGAAATACCTCGAATTACAAAACCATTAAAAACTGCACATAAAAAAGGCGGTTATTAACGTTTTACTTGAGTAAAAATAAGTTTTTTTTTTCGAGTGAATAAAATAGCTTTATGTAAAATTTGATAACTTTGTCAAGAAATAATAAATAGTAAGTTATATGTAATTTTAAGTATTGTGATTAATAAAATGATTTTAATGTAGCACTCGCATGATGTTAACAATAATCAAAAATAAAGAAAGGAAATGCCTTCACACAAAAAATTATATCGCGATTTATCTCTGAAATATCAAGACAGCGATTAATAATTGGTTTCAAGTCTTGTGAATAAAAATAATTCCTCAAATTGAGCCTGAAATCAATGATGATTGTATCTTATCTAATAAATCTAAACGAAAATGAAATGTTATGTTTATTGTAGGAAATTTCTAACGAGTTTCATAGAATTTAACAACCGAAATAAGAATGTTTTTTTTGTTTGTTAATATTAAAATTCATTGTATAGTATACGTGTGTGCTTCCTATAAAATGTAAATAAAATTTGTTTAATTTGTAATGGTCCTTCCTGGCCGTCAAGACTCGCTTGTAGATAATTAACTAGCTTATCCACATAACGATATAATCGTATAGCCGTATCTCTTGAAAATTAAAACTTCACCTTATTTAAAGTAAACTTACATGACACATTCTCGTACGATACCTTTCCACTGATCACAAGCCCGAGAAACGGGAAAGTCCTGCTTTCTTTTGTCTTCGTCATATTGTAACGCGCGTGTTATATTTTTGTTATACGAGGTAACCCTGAAATTTTTTAGATACGCGCAGAGGATAAGTTACAAAACAAAATTAACGGTTTAATTTGAAAATACAAAGTACTTTAACACAGCAGATGACTTTTTACTGACTTGCTTCAAGTTGTTTAGCGTAGAATGAATTTTAGACATAAGACAAAATGGAGTTTGATGCGAGAACGTTATCGTACCGTGATTTTCTATGATTTTAAAGCTGGATTAAATCAAGAGGAAGTCTTTCAATGGCTGCAATTAGCATTTGGTGATGAATCTCCATGTCGTCTTACTGTATTCAGATGGTTTAAAGAATTTTGCAATGGTCGCAACTCTCTTCAGGATGAAGAACACACAAAGGCCGCGGTCTGCAGTAATCCCTGATAATTTGTCTACCATACGAAAAATATTAATGGATGATAATCACTGTACCTACCAAATGATACAGAAGGAGCCTAACATTGGATCCGCAGCCATATACAAAATTATTCATGAAAAATTACTTATGAAAAAAGTAGTTTACCGTTGTGTGTGTGTGTGAGTTCCCCATAATCTAACTGAGCTTCAAAAAGAGGAGCGTGTCAAAATCATTAAAGGAACCCTTAAATTGCTAAATGGTGGGGTCACCGCATCATTTCTAAAATTGTAACGGGTGATGAAACGTACATACCGCTTTTTGACGTTCCAACAGGTCGAGAATTCAAAATGGGGCGTTTGAAGATGATCCCACGCCAAGAATGGTGAAAAGACAACTAGCAATGAAAAAAGTAAAGTTAGCCGTTTTCTTTAGAAGTACGGGATTGGTCAAAGCCATCAAGTTGGAAGGACAGAAGACAGTAAAAACTAAAACCACTGGTATACCACTAATAGAGCAAGAGCCCACGACTGCCAGACCTTCGTTATTTATAAAAGCTGAAAGTTTCTCTGTGGATGTCACCAACACAGGTAAAGAACGATCAACGAGTATGGAGTTTAGATTGTGGTTACTTGGGCAGGTAACAGGTAGTAAAGGTGTATAAAATAGTACCTCACTTTCTATAAAGTATAAAGCTCAATTTTTTATATTTTCTTCGGAATAACATTAGAAATCACGTCATCCATTGCCGGACACTAGTATGGTTAGAACTCCCTGCCAGACACCCCTGAACTTTAAAAAATAAAATAAACTTTCGTTATAGTATAAAAGCTGAATTTTATATATGTTACTTGGAGGCCTATAAAAAAATGTTACCCCAAAGCCAGACAGTTTTAATGGTTTTTACATCTAGCCAGACACATTCAAAGTCCGCTGTAGCGAGTACAACGCAACAGCAATTCAAGCCGGTGTGAGTGAGATAGTGTTTAGTCTATTGCGATCGCTTAAGAAATCCAATGAAAAAATAATTTTATGACTTTCACAAGCATCTTATATTTTAAACATTATTGAAGTGAAAACTTCTTTAGCGGCATTGGGCACTTATTGATAGGGGAAATCTTATGGGTTCGCGTCACCGACATGCTCTGACTGGCGCACGCGCAGTGTGTTGTTCTCCTTAGACACTTTTGGATGGGTGAAATCTCGTGCGTTCGCGTCACCGAAATACTATAGCAGTTATCTGTAGCTATACAGCTGACGTATAGTGCTGTGTATATCTTATAAGTGAAGTTGAATGGATTTAGTGAAAAGTTCAACGTGTATATACTGTGCATCGATCGTTGCGATTCCGAGAATGGGCAATACATATTAATGGTTGCCGTTATATTTCACCTGGAAAATGTATGAGACAGATACAACAATTTTTATTCGAAAATTTGATGATTTATACAAAAAAAAAAAGGTTCTGAAATACTCGAAAAAAGATTTGGCGAAAAATATGACAATGTACTGATGATTTTAAGTGGAGACTTCAATATTAACCTTGCAGATGATAAAATCTACCACTAATTGAATTTCTAAATAAAACACTTAATTTAAATATGTTAATGATCGAAAATTCAGATACACATTTACAAAATATAAAACGAAGATCGATGCGGTTTTTACGCGATACTTAGATAAATTTGAATCAAACATTTCCCTTTCTTACTTTAGTTACTATAAGCCTATTGTATCTTTTTTAGAACAAAATAAAATAATTGAAAGTATAAAAAGTCTAAGTATTGTTGAAATTAATGATGACAATGATGCAAACAATTAAAATAAAGTTAAAAATCAAGTACATTGAAATTTAAGTAAATATAAATACTATCGATAAATAATATGATTGTATATTAATTGTTATTTCAATTGAATTGTATTTATATTTCGTCATGATCTTGTACAGCCCGTAATATATTTGAAAAATAAAAACCATATAAACTTGCATTTAGTTGTTGCTCGGAGTGTCAATAGATGTGAAAACCAGATTGATGTTGATAATTTTAATTCAAACGTTATGAAATTTCAAATTTTAATACTGAAAGTTATAAGTTTTCACTTCTATCGGCAGTCTCTATAACTGCCATTTTTTTATTTTATATTACTAAGTACAAAAAAGTATTATTACATATAAAAAAAATATTTAGTCATTTCTAAAACTTTCATAATTGTCGTCGATATTTCCATCTTCGTCACTACTACTCCCGTCCGTTGTTTGATTTTCATCAATATCGCATTCTCCATCAGTTTCTGATAAAAATTAAGCAAGTTTAAACAATTATGAATAATTAAAAGATTATGTACAATAATTTGACATAATAATTACATACCTGATTGACTTTTGAGGGAATCACTCACATAACTTGGTAGTTGATCCCCTTCAAACCATTTAAAGTGGTATTTATTATTTTCCAATATCCAGCCATTATTGGCTGGTTGATATGTGGTTGGAGTTTTCAGATGAGCATTGTTCCAAATGGGTACATATATAGTTTGCTCGCAGAAACTGCTGCAATAGCTCGCTTTTTACAAGGTGGTAGATTGCTAAGCGTCAAACTTTCGCAACTTCTTTCGGTCAAAAGCTTTTTTATATCAGAGACTGTATACGAAGCGATGAACATTTGAAGTCGAGCGGCATCAACATCAAATTGCATTACCGGCATTGTATACATTGCATATAAATCTCTGAATAATATTAAAGAAGTTTTGTTGTTCATCTATATTTTTCAATTAATTCGCTCTTACCGAAGTTCTTGAAAGCTTCCTGGTACTCGTGAAATTTTTTAAATATTTTGTAAGGCTTTAATTTTCCTTTTCTGAAGAGTGCAGGATTAAAATCACATCCTGTGATGGCATGATATCCAGGTAAGCTCTGACAAATTAACTGTCCCAACTCTACGTGTATTTTGGTTAGGTCCACATAACCTTAAATTATTTCCTGCACGCGTAAGCATCCAAACAACCGAATGATTTTTAAGGTGGTGCATGTTACCAAGCATTATTGCAGCAATATCAGTATCAATACTTCTGATTACTATTTCTGCCGGATAGTTGATGTTACATGCATGGTATACTATCTTTGTATCTGCTTCCTCATGTGCTGGGCAAGACAACTCTTCAACCAATCTTGAGACAACTTTGTTGGATTCATTAACAGTGAAAGAATGGCATTTTCTGAAATTTATGTGTATAATTTTGTTGCCAATAAAGGGCACCACTTCATCAGTAGCCCAATGTGAAATAAAAAAATCAACCCGAGCTTCTTTAAAATTTAAAATTTTTCAGCTCTTTCGCGAAGTCACTTGATCGAATTTGCTCAGGCCCAGTTATGGTGTACTCTAATTGCGCAGATTCTAACCGTTGGGAATGCTCGTAATCTTTGATCGAGGGTTTAAAGTATTGATCAAAGATCACATCACACAATTCTCGATGCTTGTAATTGAGTGACCATGAAATAAATATAACATAGAGGAATATAAAGGCATTGCACATCCAAATACAAATTATTTACATTATTTTATACAAAATTCGTAACAATTTATAATATAGAGTTGTTCCGTTTACTCCAGGGGTGGGTAACTTGTTTTGGCTCTTGGGCCACATTATGAGAGTGGAGGATATCGGAGGGCCGCACCTTTTTAAAATGATTGCATTCATTATAAAAATAATTATAAATTGAATAAAACAGTGACAATTTTATTCAATTTATTTCTCATTCAAAGCAGTCTATTTTCTCGGAACTTTTTGTCCCGATATTTCTGATGCTTTCTTTAACTTCTTTATATTTTTGTATCCAAGATTTAATTTTAATAACTTTTAAAACTATTTCTGCATTTCTATTTTATCCAGGATTTATTTTGTAGCTCTTAAAGAATCCTTTTTTTCCCTTTCATTTTCTGATCGGCTTTCTTAGCTGCGACCCGATTGGTCAGGTTAGCCCCACCCACCTCCTGATCTGAAATAAGTTAACTTTTTTTTCGGTGCTTGCATCGATTTTGATTAATTTTTCTTATAAATGCATCTTTATAATACATAATTTGTATTTTTCATTATTTTTAACTTGTAAATTTTGACATCAAAGTATATTAAATTATCAAAGGCAAAAGTTAAGTCATCAAAGTCATTCTAAATCCTAATGATTAGAGGTCTAGGAGGGCTAGGCAATGGTGTTCAATTTATTTATTCTAATTTTCTATTGTCTATAACTGCAAGCACATTTCCTTTTAGAATCAGTTTAATGAGACAAATATACCCTATTATACTTTTCGAATTTTTTTTTTTTAAATAGGGAGCGAGATTGCTTGTTTAAATTCTCACCACAGCCTGCATGTTTATGTCAGCCAACTTGTATCAATATTTATTCTTGTTGATATAAATGCAAGAAAAACTTTGCTCGCAAATATATATCGATAGAAATTCCCAGAGCAAATTTCTTCATACATGGAAGTTTTTCAGCTGACTAGGATTTTTAAAATCAATTTCATAGCATTGAACGTTTTCTTCACACTGATCTGACTTTGTCTATAATTTCAAGCTGTAGCTCCTCGAGTGCTATATCAATATCAGCATCAATAGAAATCTTTGTGATCTCATCTTCGAAACCCTTTAAATAATCGCTTTGTAGAAACACTTTCAGGTGAAAAATAAAAGACGAATCTTTGATTGCGCGCGGGAAAGAAATTCATTTGAAAACGGACTTTTTTTCTGTCTTTTTGTTGGGCCGCTAGTTGCCCTTTCCCTGGTTTACTCGAATTCTTACGCTAATTTCAGACTAAGAAAGGAATTTATAGAGTTCCAATCAACGATAAAAGTCTGCGAAAAGTTAGGAAATTTTTTATTCAGGAAACTGTTTACCCTAGAAGAAGAAACCTTTTTCTGCAGAGAAGGTGAGCTTCAAACTTTCACACTAACACTGGTTCCGCTGTATAGCAGGTGGTCGCGGTAGCTCAGTGGTTATGGTCACGAATTCGTGACCGTGGTGTCGCGGGTTCGAGTCCTGATGTCACTGAAGATCCGCCGTGTGGACGGGGTCGATGCACGTTAAATCTATTGACGCTCAATGTCCTGTTTGCGTGGTGTGGAAGTTCGGAGAGGATAGTACCACCTCAGGTACCGTCCTCGATACTTGACCGAGGTTCAAAATTGCGAGGCTCGTTGCCAATAGTCCTCGTATTGCTTTATAGTGCTACTCGCTCACCCGCCGTGTTGCAGAATTAGGATGGACTCTTGCGTTTAGCTGTCCATAAAATCCCGTGAAATAGCCTTTGATATTACCCGAATAATCTTCCACTTTTTTAGAGGCTGCTTCCGCATGATTTTGCGCACTATACTGGTTTTCATTTCAGTACCGCACTGTTTCAAGCTTATTTAGAATAGCCGAAGAATATAACATGTTTTTTCGCGAGTTGTAGGCAAAATGGTATTGAATGATTTTAAGCTTAAATTCTTTCATCCTATTTCAATGCAATTTTCTTGCTTCCATTCGCTCATATTATTTCTGTGAATCATTTTTACTTCATACCCGTTGTTATAGTAACGAGTGATTACTAGTTTTAAGCTTTATCACCATGATCAAACCGATTTGCAATCAGCGCCATCTATTGGGAAAATGCTGTTTTTCTACTAATGGTCGTTTATGGTTCTAAATTTAAGAATTTAATCAATGTACAATAATTTTTAACAAGATGTACAAATAGCATCTCATAAGAATCAATGCATGAATGCATAAAAATGTGTTCGATATAAATAAGTTTTTTTTTTTTATTTCCTAAAATGGAAATTTTAAAATTATGATCGGTTCTAAAAAAATTAAAAATTTACAATACACACATATGTATATATAATTTTTCTTTCAAAAAAATTCTGTTTATTTTTGCGTTTGGAAATGTAATTCAACTAGGCCAATTATTTAAAATACATTCCTCATGGTGGTTCTCTTTTCAACAGTCAAAAGAAAGGCTGTTTAAATTTATTCTATAAATATATTTGTAGAATGAAGTGTGCTAAGAAGTACACAGTTCGAAAATTTTCATCAAATCTCTTGGAGAACTTTTAAACATCAAATTAGTTCTAAAAATGATTGCCAATAGATTGAGAAATTCCAAATAAAAATAGATTGGTTCATTTAACCTTCTTTTATGAAAAAAAAATAAAAAAGACAACTAGAGGCATTTCATTTAGAGTTAATGAAAGCCAATGAAACAAAGGGAAAATAAATTTAATGGCAAAAGTAAATGCAATGAAAAAGACAAGATTATAAAGAAAGAATAAATAAAAAATCTTTAGAGAGGTATCAACCTATTAAATTAAAGAGGATAATTTGTGCTAGATTTGGTAAAGAATAATTTTTAATTTGGCAAAAATTTTATGGTAGATATTTGACAAAGCAAAACTCTTAGACTGCAATAAAATGATAGTCCTGAAAATCAAGAAAAACTGTTTCTTTATGTAATCTTTTTTTTATTTCATTCTGGTTTTAACTAAAATTGTATCTTTTAAAACCCATTTTTTTTATCAGTAAAAAAACTTTCTTTTTATCAAGTTGAATATTTCAAACTAGAAGGCAAATTTATGTATATTCTGAGAGTTATATGTATAGTCAATACTACATTTTATGTATTTCATGTTATAATACAGCATATAATTAATATTAAAATTATTTTATTGATAATAGCCATATAAAATTTCTGTTTAACTGTTGAATCAAAGTTTATGCATGATTTATTTTTGTAACAATTTTTAACATCATTATATTTTTAGTTTTACAAGAAGGCTTGTCTGGTGCTTTTTCTCATGTTGATGTTCAAGTTGTTGATTGTCCAGATTTAAGAAATAAGCCTTATATGTTATCATCTGAAGGTAATATTCTGTTATTGAACTGTTTTTGTGAGACTTTATATAACTGCGACTTCTGCTGAACATAAACGAATAAGCTTGTGTTGTTGATGCCAATGACAATTGTGTTTGAAATAATACATATGTATTATTTTGTATTTCTTATTATTTGTTCTAAAAGATTTGTAAATTTATTTTGTGTATATGTATCATTTCATGTATGAAATTAAAAATATTTACAAATTGTATTAAAGTTAGTGAAATTGTTAAATTGATTTTTGAAATTGCTAAAAAATTCTCATCTAATTTTAAAATAGTTAATAATAAAGTATTTAAGCTCAATTATAAAATTTTCTTCAAAAATAAATCCAGGTTTATGTGGAAATCCTCGTATTGCTGATGTCGGTGGTGTGGAATATTTAATGCCCTTAGCAAAGAAAGAAAAGGTACTTAAAATTTTACTTTAAAATAATTAATCACTATGAGTAAATTATCATGCAAGGAAAAGACATTGAGAGCTTAAATTGATTTTTTAATCTAAAATGTATTAATTTTTATTTCTTGAGTTGGTTAATTTTTTTTGTTAAATGGTTTGTTTAATGTCACAATGTTTTTCTTCAAGTTAGAATTTTTTTCATCTAAAAAATTGCATTGCCTTTAATGTAAAACTTGTTGTACTTGTAAATCAGCTTTGCTCTTTCTAGAATTATTCAATGATTTAAGTATAATATGATTATGTAAAGATTTATTTATATTTATTTTTTTAAACACACCTGGTGTCTTATGCTTAAAATTGGGGTGGAATTGGCTTAAATTAGTAAAAAAAATTTTTTTAATAGTTTTTAAGGGGAATTATGAAGTTGTGAGGCTTTAAATTGGCACATTCCCTTTTAATTAGATGGACACATTTTATAAATTTCAGCCGTATGTTTTTTAATTCAAAGTTGTTGAATTGATTGCTTTTTTGTATTTTTAAAGAAAGATGTTTTGAATAGTTTGTATTTTATGTACTTTTTCTTTTTACTATCACAACTGCAGCCTTAATTGAGAGGGGGGGGAGGAACATATATAAAATTATACATTGCACTAGTCTGAATGTTTGTTAATTTAAGAAATAATGAATAAAATAAGATTTACAGCAGGAAAACTCGAATTTTTATCTGTTCTTGTAACTGACTTTTAATATTGACTTGAAATTTTACTATAACTTAAGATTTTGTTATTTATATTTATTCACTAATTTTTTCCTGTAAAATATTCTTCTTAAATTTTAGTGCTTTAAGTATCTAATCTTATTTTCAGCTTTCATCTATTTGTGTAAGAAAATGTAATTCCTCTTTTGTTCTTAAAATAGTTCTTGTGTTATTTCTCAGTGCAGCATTAATAAACAATCAATTTGATCACATAAAAGAAAAATCATTTTGATTGCTTTGTGATAAATAAAATTATGATTCTTTGATTAAAGCAGAAAATGTTTAAAAAACAAGTTTGAATAAGTATAACAAGATTTTAAAAAATTTTTTTAGGTGTATGATTTCAAGGACATAACTAAAAAGATTGGAATGCCAAATGCTTTTATTATTGGTGCTGGTGCAGGTCCTAGACCTCATATAGGGATCAATTGTGAAGTAATGTACAATTTATTTTGGTTTGATAGATCTTTGAAATTTGATCTCTTGGATCAAGTATTTTAAATTGGACTATGTTCATTAATTAATTTCTTTAAACATTTCTCATTCCCTTGTATTCTTACAGTTTTAAATGTAATAAGCTTTTTATTTTAATTTTTATGATTATTAAACTTTAAACAAATAATTTAAAGTATGCATTTGAAATTTTAAAATAAATACATTTTATTCTTAAATTATTTTTAATATTTTTTGCAGATGATGGCAAATTTGAAATTAGGTGAAGGAGAAAATATTAATACCCATATTGCAAAGTTAGACAAGGTAATAAATACTCATAGAAATTTTTTTATATAAGTTTATTTATATATTTATTAGTTATAATTATCGTACTGTATTTCATTTTAAAATTAAGAGTAACATTTTGAAATGGGATTGGCTGTTATAGAACATTTAAAAATTACTTCTACAACTGCAAACAATTTCCAATTTTTTTTTGTATAATAAATGAACTGAAAGTTGAATAAATTAACTTTAAATGTGTTACAAATGTTCCAATTATTTTGTAAAAATAAAAATTTCTACAAAAAAATTATTTTAGCTGTTATTTTTAAAAAATAAATTGCTTCATTTAGCCAAATGGCACAGAGTCATATCTTAGAGAGGTTCGGTTAGTGAGCAATTGGAAGAAAAAAGTGGCCAGGGAAGCATCTGTACATCTTGTATAGCACATTGGATGATGCATACAATGTGCAAGCTGTCATTACTATGATGAGAAAAGGCTGTGTGGGAAAGTTTACAATTCTGTGTCATTCCATCATCTATCTCATTTTAGCCCAGCACCACTGTAAGCAGAATCCTTTGTGATGTTTATAAAGGACAAAGGTTTTGTAACGCAATGGATACTGATTCTAGTCACTGTTGAACATCAAAGGTGTTTTGCATGTGCTACAAAATGACGTCTATTCATGCATGCTGACATGATTTTGGTCGCATCCCTCAAACTTACTACATTTTCTTATTCTGACCATCTTTGGCATAGTCAGTACATTATGGTCATACATAAATAAATGTTGATTGAGATTTGATGTAAGGACGTTTTCAGTCTCATGCATGGATGTTGTTGCATTTTCAGTGTCATGTTGAGTGTATATGCTGTATATATTTCTGAATATGAGCAAAAAATGCTTATTCAAAAATTTAAAACTTGTGTGTGTGGAAACCAAATTGGGTGGAGGGATTCTTGTAATTTTGCCTCTAGGGTGAAAATGTTGCCATAAGAAAGAATATTTTCTGATCATTGATGTAAAATAAAGCATCAATAACAACAGTTTGATTCCTGGTAACCCTATCCAAAGCTAATGCATTCTTTTTTCACTCATTTGTTATCTTGTTCACTACTTGTGCTAATCATATTTTCTTCTTTGCTTAGAAAATTAACAAGAGAAATTCATTTGCTACATGTGATGTTTGACCTATGTTTCATGCCTGGGTGGAAAAACTTGCTACATAATCATATGCACTCAGACATCCTAATAAGTATATTAAAATTTAATAAAAAAAATTTTTTTTTTTTTAAAAACTTGGCATATGTGGTATATGTAAAATGTATGTTTTGAATTATGTGTTAATTTTAAGCTCTTGTGATATTTACACCTTTATGATACTTTCAATTAAATTTTAAAAGTTTTCTTTCATAAAATTTTGCATTGAAAATTATTGTAACTATGCAGTATTAATTAAAAAAAATGTGTGGTTCAGAATATCTAGTATTAAAATAGAAGTGAGAAGAAAAGTATCAACCTAGTATCAAAGATGGAAAGGAAAATTAAAGTGGGCTAAGATGTTTATATTAAGCTAGTAAACTAATTATTAAATTTCATTACTGTGTATGATATTTGTATTATTATTTGATATTTTAATTAACTTATCTGGTTATGTTTGCTGCTTATATTTGTTTGATTTGTTTCACACAAATTAAAATGTTAAATGTCATATAATGTACATGTTTGATCTGAAAAAGTTATATCTATGTGAATTTACCAATAAGTACTTTTTGAGGTGTTTTGTTTTGAATAGGCTGAAATGACATGAATTAAATTATTTCTCAATTCTTTAATTAGGATGGAGGTTGTGAACTTGTTCATCTTAAAGACAATACACAATTTTGTCTTTTGGGAAATATTTTTATATCTGAAGGAAAACCTGGAAAAGTAAGATTTATTATGTATTTTTTTTAAAAATAAAAATCTGTATAATAGGTTTTTATATTTTTATATAATTTTTTCCTTCATTTTCTGTTGTCTAATGAAATTTCCTTTTGTATTTCATATGAACTTTGTGTGAATTATGGGGAATTAAAAATATCATATATATAACTAGCAAAATTTAGTAAACCTATTTGAATTACAATACAATGTGGAGAAATTTTAAAACTTGTTAAAAATATTTACACCTTTTGAATTCTTGTTAAAAAACAAAATATCTTTTCATTCCTGCTCAGGAATCTCATCTTTCTTTCTTAACATCCACTAGCTTAAAATAAACAGCCAGCATTCACTTATCAACAAATTGTAAAATATTCATGCCATTCTATCATTGAAAGTTTATTTTTCTGAATTAAAATTTTCAAAATAATTTGAATTTTTGTAAAATAGGTTTTTATTTTTACCTGATATATCTGTATTTTTTTTTTGCTCATGTTTTTATTTATGGATATATCTTGATTTCCCAAGTTTTTATATTATGGATATATCACTTTTTTAATGTGAAAGTTAACTTTTCACTGTTATTTTTAACTAATTTCTGTAGTTATTGTATGTAATTTTTAATTGCATGATAAAGGAAGTTAATCTGCGTGCTTCCATATGATGTATCTAATATCATTGCTTTAGTATTATAGGTATATTTAAGTGCATTGTGTGTGTGTTTAATGCTCTCTATATTTAGTTTGTGTTATTACTCTAACTGGAATTCCACCATCACTAATTTCTTTATATATGTGTTTTGAGAAAAGTAATATGGCGATTGTTTGGGTTTTGTATGGTTGTTAAATATACCAAAATATTTTATTTTATTGGAATTTCAAATAGCAGAGAGTTGCAACAGTATTCAATTTGCTTTTTTTAAAATACATTTTTATAATTCATAGATACATTATTGTACACTTAAAGTATTTGACTAATGCAATCTAAACTTAAGTTTAAAACTAGTAGACAGTTCTTTGTTGCTGTCATGAATTTACTATGGCATTATTTTCATTTCCAATATATACTTATATTTAAAAAATCTTTTACCACTAGGTTTTAAAAGTAGTTGCTAAAAATCGAAAAGGATCTGAAAATTTTGTTACAACTATGCGCCTAGCATTAGCAAAGAAGTTTGAAAAGCCAGTTGGTCTTGGTGGTGTTTTTGTGATACAAACTGGAAAAGCTAAACTTCACATCATGGTAAGCAAAATTCATCTGATTTGTGATTTATTTAGTAAAATTATCAAGTATATTCTAACAAATAAAGCATGCTGAAATTGCAGTTCTTTACTATTCCTAAAGATAAGGCTATTTTTGAAAATAGATATGCAATATCTATCACATTAAAAGTAATTCTTATGTTTTGTTCAGTTTGAAAAACAGTACAAGTTAACAGTTTATGAAGTCATAACTTGAAATAATTTCATTCATGTACTTATTGTTTTAAAGGAACTATATAGTGTGAAAACCTAACAATGAACGTATAATTTTTAGTTTTAAAATTCTACATCATAGTTCATGATTTTTATTTTACTTTTTAAATGTCAGCATAAATTCTAAATAATGTGATAAGTGTGAATCACTGAATGTATAAAATTAAATTAATCAAACATTAAATATTTCTAAGAGTACTATTTATCAAAAGTTTTGTACATTTATTAGCTTTCATATGCAATTTATGTATGAAGTCTAATAAATGGGCAAAGAATCTAGCAAATACTGAATTTTTTGGGAGTTATATTTTGATTTTATTTTTGCATCAATATTACCCTTACATTAGTATATTAATCCATACAGTTTAAATTTGTATATTAGACTCCAACTTTCATGAAATTTATTCTATTACTTAACTCTTTACAACTGTATTGACATCAATATGTATGTCAATGGAATTTTGTTTAGAAATATATTGAAATTATTTATTGTACAAAAGAAAGTTTTTATTTCATTTAAATTAATTCTATTTTCTGAATTGTTTAATTGATTAATTCTATCATATTTTATTTTTGCATAAATTATATGTAAAAGGTACTTTTCATTAATTTAGTGAGTTCTACATAATTTAAGGCATGTCATTTTTTTTTTTTATTATGATAACAATTTTTGTTATGTCATGAGAGAGGAAAAATAAAAATGATCTCTCAATCATTCAGATTATATTGTTTGATAAAAAAAATAAATAATTGATTAATTTTTGTTGTATATTTCTTTGAAATTATTCTACACTTACTATTCTAGTAAAACAATATTCATTTTCTATTTAACCATAATACTGTTTTATTAAATATTTTAATTAATATTTTTATTCTTAACTATAGCTTTTAAAGTTTCTTTTCTGCTACATCATGGGATCTTTTACTTAAAATGAAATTATCATCTCAAATACAGAAATATTTAAAAATGCATTAAAGTTTTTTTTTTAGATTTCCTCATTAAAAAGACAAGAAAGGAAACATTCATATTCAAGGTTTTTTTTTTTTATTTCTGTCATCATTCTATTAAATAATATATTTTTACCTAGCCTGATTATTCTGAGACACCTTTGAAAAGCACTGATGATGTGAATAATTGGCTAAAGTTTTTCAATATGCCAGCTCCTTTGTCTTGTTTGAGTGTTTTTGTATCTTCTGATCCTGTAAGTTTTGAACCTTTTTAACTTTTATTTTTATATGTATTAGGTTATTTTTTTCTTTCTTGTACAGTCCAAATATTTTAAATATCACATTTCCTCCTAAAGCTTTCAGGAAAGTATAATCGTAACCTCAAGAGTAGTTATTGAACAATTGTTGAAAATTTTTAATAAGATCGTTTAGAACTTTATATCTTGTATTATTTTTTAGTATAAATTTTAGGTAGCTTTTTCATTCAATTATAATGCCCTTACATTGAATTATTATTTTTCCTGCACATTACAAACAATTAAAATTTTATGGTTGCAATTCTCAAATGCAAAGAATCAAAACAGGCAAAAAAAGATTAGATCAAATATTTATGATTCACAAAACCATTTTTTAATTATTTTTTTGAAATTTTTTTTAATTTGAAACAGTTACGACTGAAAAAAATCAATAAATACTCTTATAAATAAAATATATAAAAATAAAAAAAGACAAACTTGCAAAATAAAGTTTTATATTTACTCGAATCTAAGACGTGATCAGTTCTAAGCTGCATCTTTAATTCACAACAAGTTTTTATGAAAAATAAAAATTAGTGTAAAATTGTTTATCAATATCCAATTTTATGAAACAAAAGTTAACTTCTTATTAGTTCACATTTTAAATTAATAGTTTTATCTTTATTATAACTTTTAAATACATATAAGAACCTATAATTGCTCTAATTGCCCCATCCAACGAATTTTTCCCCCCTTCGATTCTAAGCCACACCCAATTTTCTGTAGCAGTAACATAGGAAAAAAAGTGCATTTTAGATTTAAGTAAATACAGTTATATATATGTACTATATATATATAATTTCAAAAATATACACAAAATAGTTATTAACCTAAGATAACTATAGTCATGATAGTATAAAGTTTTAGCCACAGGTAGTACTGAAGCAAACTCCTGGCCTTAGGAACCAGGATTGCAGGTTTAAACAAAGTTTTGTGGCCAGTCAACCTTTACCTGTATTTGCCAATACTCTGGGCCATACGGAAAGTAAGAAATGTCTAGAGAAGTTTAACTATTATTACAAATAAAACCATACATGATTTTTTTTAATTCAATGTTGTGATGCAGATTTTTGTGTAAGCTACCTATATTTACAATGTGTCATGTAAAAAAGGACATGTCATATTAAAATCTAGTGATATGTTGATCAATTAAAATGACCAGTCTGATTGAATTCTTTTGTTTGATATTTTTGAATATTAATTTTTTTTTATGTTTTATTTTTATTAGGGATTAAATTTACGAGTGGAACATACTCATTGTTTTAGTGATCATGGTGTAGGGGGTCATTATCATGAAGATACAACTGCTGATTGTGTTGAATATGAGGGTTACTTCAATGTTGGTCAAATTTTGTATAGAATTGACCAGCCTACTGACACTTGTGATTTTGGAAAAGATTAAATCATTTTTGTATCATAAATTTAAAAGATTATAATATTTTGGTATGAATTTAATGATTTTGTAATTATTTTGATTGTTCTTTTGCTTTATGAGGGAAATAATTGCGGATAAAAGTTGATATGGATGTGTATTTTTTGTAATGGGGGTAGTGGTATGTTGAAGGATATAAATCTAATCAATATATATTTTTATATTGTCTATAAATATGCAATATTTTTACTAAAATTATTTTTATTCATTAATTTGAATAGCCAAATACATTTTTACTGTTATGTTTGCATTGCATTTATTGATGTAATAAATTTATTTTTATACAAATTTACCTGTTCTTTGAATGTATGTATGAAAATTGTGCAATAAAAATCATATTTTTTCTTAAATGTGCATATTTATTTGTAGAAATTTATTTATAATATGCTGTTTGGTTTTTAAAATATATAAAACAATTATTATAGTTATATTAGAGAGAATATGTATGTATTGATTACACCAGTTGTTTTAAATCAAATATGTACTAGTTCATAGTTTGTTTGTTTTTGTTGCTGGCTGGGTGGAGTGGTTAGTTTGTCGCTGGCCTTCTGCACCCAATGTTGCAGGTTCAACCCTATCCCAAGTTGGATTTTCATGATGCAGAAAATTAACAGCAGCCATGTCGTATGATTATACAGCATGTAAAAGATCTCTAGAGTGTCTGTATGGCTTGGGTGCTCTCAGCAAAATTAAAAATCCTAGTACAGGTTCACATCGTCAGAGCTCAGGTGCCTCCCTCTGGTTAGGAAACTGGGTGGCAAAATTACTTGTGGTAATTGGTTTTGCCTGTATGGTGCCACACTTAAAAGTGATATCAGCTCCTGGGGAATGTACTAAGTCTGCAAAGGTTAAATACCAATATGCAGCCCCATTAGGAAAAAAAAGGTTTTTTTGTGTGCTTGGGGGAGGGGAGCAGATTTTTACTAAAGGAATCATTAATGGAAATGACTATTTTATGAAAAATTTAAGAATTCTTAAGTTTATACCACATATGGATCTGAGTACATCGTTGTAGCTGCTTAATGTTTTTCTTATTCAATATATAAATTACTCGATTCTTATTTTTCATTAATCTTATTTACGTGATTTGAAATTAAAAATAAATCTTCTCTTTTTACATAAAATTTTTGATTTCATGTGATCAATCAAAATCTAAGAAAAACAATTGTTTTTTTCAGGTTAAATTTAAATTTTTAAAATAATTTGCTAGTTAAATGTCACTTTAAAATCAGCGCTTAATTTTTTAAATCTTTTTTGTATTGCCTGGAATGCCCTGCTTATTAAAATATACATATAAAAAGGAGTTTTCTAGTGTTTGTATTTTAAATTTGGAGTTTGATTTGAATAAAATCTATGCTCGTATAAATTTAGTTTGCCAAAAGTTCATTGCAAAATTCAATCAGTGGTTGGCAACTGATAAGAAACAGAGAATAAAACTTTGCTTTGGTGTTCAGATTATTTTATTGATGCATTTGAATTAGTAATAAATTTTTCTTTTGAAATAAAAATTTACTTTCAACATGGTATTTACTTTTATTACGCATGCAACATTTTAGAATAATATATGTAAAATTAAAATTTCGATGCAAATTTTGATTTAGTACCTCATATTTTTTCTGCTAATGTTCAAGAATCCTGAATTATTTTATATGAATATAATAAATTTCTTAACTTTTTTTTTTGCATGTATTTATTGCAAATGTGTCTATTGCAAAAAATAGAGCTCGGTTATATGCATAATTTATGTTCCTAAGAGAAACAAATTTCTTTTCAGATTACATAAAATTCATCACCTTGTAACCTTGTTGTCAATTTGTTTTTTTAATTGCAAACATTGTAATTGTAAGATTTTTAGTTAAAATTCTATTTAAAAATCTTTCTTTTATGCATTTTGTATTCATTCAGACCACTTGTCTGTTGATTCTAATTATTTTCAGAAATAAATACTTTCTTATAGATGAGAGATGCAAACTATTTTGAATGAAAAATTATCTAAGAAGAAGCTTCTTAGAATTATCAACTGGCATGCACTTACTTAGTCTGCATGCAGTTATATTGCTATTGTGAGCTTGACAATGTTTTTGTATTTCATATGTATGTAGCTTTCGAATCCACTATTTCTAAGAAGGAACTACTTTTTTTGTAACTTTTGGATTGTTTCTTTAGATCTACTGTTTTTCTTCCCATTTTTGTAAATCATTCATCTTTAGAATGTTTTTTCTTAAACTCTGTAATATATGAATATATATTTCGTTTTATTTGTTTTTCAAAAACTTAAGACTGTGTTGAATTCTTATTTTATGTGCATGTAAATAAGAATTACTATTACTCTTACTTCTAATAGAAAGAGTAAATGTAAGTGTACTAGTAAATTGCAGTAACAATGAGTTTTTCAAGAGAAAAATATTTTCATGTTCTATTTAAAATCCTCCACACCCTTCCCCCCACAATTTAGCTTATCTCTGATGAATATTCTGTCAATGCAATTTTTTAATTCTGTGAAAATGGCAGTACACTCCAAATTTTCTTTGTAAATTAAAACTTCCATGAATCATTTTTTCTTCTTTATCATTTGTCCTCTTTATGAACAAAACTAAATCAGGTATCAAAATGTTTTTGTGGCATGAATTATTATTATTGTGGTAAAAATACATGCTTAAAGTATTTTTTGCATTTCTTATCCTTAGTTTTTTAATAGGCCCAAGTGGGCAAAGAAATTTTGCTAATCGACTCTATTGTTAAACTGCAATCTAAGTAAAAGTAGCTGAATGTCAAACTATTTTTGTGTTTATGAGTGGCCGCAGTTATCTGATGATCATGGTCATGAGCATGTGGCCAACACTTGTCGAGTCTGGTGCCACTGCAGACCTGCTGTGTAGAGGGGCTAGTGCACTTTAAATCCGTCGTGGCTGATTTAAAGTCCTCATGTTATTGTGGTGTGGAAATTTGGAGAGAAAATGGCTGACTTGAGTGTCATCGTCATCACTTGATTGAGGGTCAAAATTGAGAAGTTTGTCACCAATTGCCTTTGTGTTGCTTTACAGTGCAACGTTAATAAATTTCAAATTGAATTGATAACACTCGTATTGCTTCTAGTGCTATGTTAATTCAACTAAACTAAAAGACAGTCGGAATCTGTAGCAAGAATGTATAAATAAAATAAAATTGGCAGTTATAGAAACTGCTGATAGAAGTGAAAACTTAGAACTTTTAGTATTAAAATTTGAAATTTCAATATGTTTGAATTAAAATTATCAACATCAATCTGGTTTTCACATCTATTGACACTCCGAGCAACAACTAAATGCATGTTTATATGTTTTTTTTATTCAAATATATTACGGGCTGTACAAGATCATGACAAAATATAAATACAATTCAATTAAAATAGCAATTAATATACAATCATATTATTTATGGATAGTATTTGTATTTACTTAAATTTCAATGTACTTGATTTTTAACATTATTTTAATTGTTTGCATCATTGTCATAATTAATTTCAACAATACTTAGATTTTTTGTACTTTCAATTATTTCATTTTGTTCTAAAAGAGATGCAATAGGCTTACTGTAACTAAAGTAAGAAAGGAAAATGTTTGATTCAAATTTATCTAAGAATAGCTTAAAAACCGCATCGATCGTCGTTTTATATTGTAGTACTGATTTTTAGATCATTGGACATATTTAAATTAAGTGCTTCATTTAGAAATTCAATTAGTGGTAGATTTTTATAATCTGCAAAGTTAATATTGAAGTCTCCACTTAAAATCATCGGTACATTATCATATTTTTTGCCAAATCTTTCTTCGAGTATTTCAGAATCTTCCTTTGTATAAATCATCAAATTTTTGAATAAAAATTGTCGTGCCTGTCTTATAGATTTTCCAGGCGAAATATAAACGGCAACCATTAATATGTATTGCCCATTCTCGGAATTTCCAGGCGAAATATAAACGGCAACCCTTAATATGTATTGCCCATTCTCGGAATTTCCAGGCGAAATATGAACGGCAACCATTAATATGTATTGCCCATTCTCGGAATCGCAACGAGCAACGCATATTTCGCCTATATCAGAAACATTAACACCAATGCTTCTAGTGAATTTAGTATGCATGTCCATATGTGAAGTAATGAAGTGTGACGTATCTTGAGTATTGTGATCAATAGCTACGCCTGCTGCTAGTCTTTCATAACTTATACCACAAAGTTGAAATTCGGAATATCAAGTGGTTCTTCGTTTTTCATACGAATTTCTGACAAAAGCAGAACATTTGACTTTTTTACGATAGCATCATTTTTTAGGTCAGCTCCATGCGCATGCAAACTTTAACAATTGAATGAAAATATTGATAATCGTTTCTTGTTGGAGATGAATTCTAGAAATGTTTGGTGACCATTTGTAGTGTATTGTTTTGCAACCTTTTCAATTCTAACGTTATCTCCACTCGATGACTTGTTGATCTTTTATTATGTTTATCTGTTTCTGAAGCATTTAGAGGTGTTCCTGTTCTACCAATCCAAAATTTCCGCTGCTGCTAATATTTTCTTGAGTAACAAAAAATAAACCTTGAATCCTCGTTACTCTTGTTAAAGCTACGTAAACTAATTCTCTAGGATGTTTGCGATCGTATTCGTAGACAACAGCATCATAAGTACCTCCCTGTGATTTGTGAATAGTCATTGCCATAGCAGAAATTAGGGGGATATGTTAAGGATCTAAGAAAATATGAAAAACGGATATTTAAAGTAACCTTAATTCCCTGACAATATTTTTTCTTAACTTTCTGATAAGAAAATCGAATGATATAAAATTATAGATAATCATTTTGCAAAAAACAGAAGAGCATATGTTTTATTTTTGACAATTTAAATTAATAAATATTGATTCCGAAATATTAAATTTTTAAATAAAATAAAATATTTAATGAAATTAAAGTCGGAGCTGTTTTCATTATTTCAAACTAAAGATTTTAATGATATAAGGTAATAAACTATAATTTTGCATTTTTAACCATATTTTAAACTTCAACACATTAATCTTGAATTATTATTAGATTTTATAAAATTTTTAATTTCAAAATCCACGATAAAATTATGATTGAACAACTAGATGTCTGTTTTACCACTGTAGTAAGAAAACGTCTAAGCCACTGTGAAATACTAATCCGGATTGCGTGATGCATTGCAGAAGTTAAATATTAGAAAATAAATAATACAAAATTTTCAAACGCCAGAATAAATACGAAGATTTAAAATAATTTTAAATAATATAAAATTTTCAAACACCAAAATAAATGCGAGTATTTAAAATAATTTTCTTTTATTTATTTTTTATCTTAAAAATATTAGTATATTTATTTAGTACTCACTATTGTACTGCACAATGATTCTTCAATTAAACGATTCAAATAATAATCAAACAAAAACACTATTTAAACAATGCACAGTATATACACATTGAACTTTTCACTAAATCCATTCAATTTCACTTATAAGATATACACAGCACTATACGTCAGCTGTATAGCTACAGATATACTGCTATAAGCATGTCGGTGACGCGGACGCACGAGATTTTACCCATCCAAAAAGTGTCTAAAACGAACAGCACACTGCGCATGCGCCACTCACAGCATGTCGGTGACGCGAACCCATAAGATTTTCCCCTACCAAAAAGTGCCCAACGCCGCTAAAGTTTTCACTTCAATAATTTTTTCTCTATTATAAGATTAGGAATTTTACTGAAAGGTATTGATTCATCACAAAATAAAACAATAATTTTTATATTCCTTGTATTTTTATGCATTGCTCTCACTCCTTCTTCCTAATACTATGTATTAATCAGAAAAGGTATCTCATGCATTTAGTTCTTTTCTATTCCAATAATTTCCCGCTGCTTAGTCTCTTTTCTCCTTTTTTCAGTTGCATTATTTCTTTTATATTTCCTAACTCATTAAAGCTTCGAAATTTGCGAATCTGAAATATATATATATACACAGTTGTCCAAAAGTTAAGCATAAATCGTAAAATGCTAAAAACATGGAAAAAATATTCGTAAAATTATTCCAAATTTCTTGCGGATATTAATTGGGGGAAGAAGAAACATTTGGTTTATGCAAAACTTTTCAGTCGACTACGTCCTGCTCGAAACACCGGCGCATGTCGGAACGCGGAGAAACCGATTCACGCTGCATAGGCAGTTCAGATAAGTTTCGTGCAACTGCTGTGCGAAGGAACGTTGTTAACCATCAAACAAGGTGAATGATGGTACGAAGACTCCAATTGGACATGTTTACGAAAAGAAGAATCGTTGGAATGCTGGAATCTCACGATCACAAACCGAAGTGTCTCGAATTCTGAATGTGGAACCAGTCTGTGATCTCAAGACTGTGGCAGAGGTTTCAAAGAACGAGAAATGTTACCCGACAACCAGTATCAGGTCGACCAAGAGTCACAACCCCTCGCCAAGACCGATATCTGGTAATAAGTGCGCGACGTCAGAGGGCGGTACTGTCAGAGAACTGGGTTCGGCTGTCACGATCGCCACAGGAATACGAATTTCGAGACAAACTCTTTACAGGAGACTTAATCATGCTGGCCTGTATGCCAGAAGACCAGCAGTTTGCATTCCCCTCACGTCTGCGCATAAACGCGCTCGTTTGAAACATCAACATGGGAGAGTGGGCCAATGTGATGTTCAGTGACGAGTCCCGGTTTAGTCTGAGTAGTGATTCTCGGCGGGTAACGATTTGGAGAGAACATGGAACACGTTTTGAACCAAGAAACGTAACGGAAAGACATTTTCCATCAAGGGAGTAATGGTATGGGCAGGCATCATGATGGACGGCCGCACAGACCTCCATTTGTTTGACACGGGGTCTGTGAATGCTCAAAGATACAGAGACGAAGTTCTTGAGCCTTATGTTATCTTGTTTCGAGATGCTGTCGGTCCTGACTTCATATTCATAGATGATAACGCGCCCTGTCACAGAGCGGTGCTGATTGATGACTTCCTTGAAACAGAAAACATCCAGCGCATGTCGTAGCCTGCGAACACCCCTGATTTAAATCCTATCGAGAATGTATGGGACATGCTCGGGAGACAAATTGCAGCCCTTTCGCACCCACCAAGCTCCGTTACAGAACTGAAGAGAGCTCTCCAAGAAGCTTGGAGCCGTTTGAGCCCACAACTCATTCATCACCTCATAGCAAGTATGGTAAATCGATGTGCAGCGTGCCTGGCTGTCAGAGGTGACCCCACGCCTCATTAAACTGCAGCAGCAGTATTTTATTTCATGTTTTCTTTCATTTTTTCTTTAAAGTGTGAATCCTTGCTATGCTCAGTTTTCTTTCAAACTGCTACTTTGGATAATGAAATTAATTATTATCATTCTTTTGATATGCTTCCTTATTTTATAACCATTTTACACTCGCATATCACATTTCCCGCCATTCTGATTTACAGTTCCTTCTTTATTCACATAATTATCAATTATGCTTAACTTTTGGACACCAGTGTATATATTATACATTCGTTTGACGTTATGGGTTATATTATTTTTTGCGTGCTAGGTTTGTGTGTAGCATTCAATTGAAACAAATTATTCAATGAGTTTTTGAGAGTACCTTATTCATCTTTCTATTTTTTAACCATTTAACAGTGATGGTTAATGGATTTAACCATTTGAGAGCGCTGAAATAAGTGTGCCACGGAAATCGAGAGATGAGTATACCTGTCAATCGTAGATTAAGTCGCGCTGTTAAAATATTGGATCAAAAAGATGGGTTTATTTTATAAAATCGGCAATTTTATTACTAATGCTTATTTATTTGGTTATTATAAACATATATTACTCGAAAAACGCAAGAAAAGTTAAAAACATTTAAAGGTAAGAACTGAATTTTAGTGACCTTCAAAATTCCCGGACTGAGATCTAAACACACTCTAATTTAATTCCTTCTTTACTGACAAAATATTTTTAATCCGTCTTCACACTAAGGAAATTCTGAAGAGCTGCTGTAAGGTTGATCACACTTCTTACCAGAAAGCTTCCTTTTCCACCCCCAATAAAATAACTTCTATAGGCAGCACGGCATTGGGCCTTTACTCTAATGTCAACACATGGTTTCTAACATCAATTAATTGGCATTTACACCACTCGATAGCAAGTTAACTTCAGGCCAGCAGCTATTAATGTGCTCAGCATCTGGTCGGCATCACACATTTGTCTATGGCTGAACATACCTGAAGGAAACCTATCATAAAACCCATCATATCATATTGTCCTTGCCCTTTTTAGGCTAACATCTAAAATACATCATTGCTCAAAAAAAAAAAAAAAAAAAAAAAATTCGTTATGCGCGAACTTATACGCTGTTTCAGCCGGTGCATAGTTCATCTTAAATTTTTAATGTTTTTTATTTATTTGTTTTACTGCGGTCTAGCTTAAAAATATTCTAAATATCTTGGAATTTGGGAACGTGTTTTGCTTTACTCAAAAATTACAATTTAAATAGCTAATGGTTACTACTTTTTACGTATGATGAGTATACTCGTCAATCAGGGTTAACTGGTTTAAGAAGTCTTTTCTGAACAAAAGCTAGTTGGTTTTTGTTTTCAGATTTCTTGGGTTTAATATTTCTTTCTTTTTGATGTTCACTTTAGTTACCATCACAATAGAAAAAAATTCTTAATGTAGTCTTCATAATTTGTTTAAATTCGGAGCTATTAATAACACATTGTAGTTTATTTGTTGACTTGGTGCGCATTATTTTTTTTATTTGCATCGCAATTTAACTCCTCTTATTTTGCTAAAACAAACTGTAACTGTTATGATCCATTCTTTATTTTTATGAAAACTATTTAGTAAGTATTATAATGAAAGAAGCATACTCCATATCCCACAAAACCTGTAACTGAAAGCAGCGTGTATCTTACAAGCTTTTATTTAACTTACAATGTATGTATGTATGTAATTTGTTCGGGTGGAATCTTGGAACTCAATTTTAAGCTGATATCTTCAACCCATTGAGCTGAAATTTTGTATACACGTTTAGTTTGGATGACAATGCATGTTTTGACCATTTATATTCCGATATTGCAATTAATTAAAAAGATATTAATTAAAAACGTTAAAAACTAGTTTTGAGCGCCAACTTCGATATGCCTGCATTGTTGTAATAATGTTATTGTTACAACAATGACAAAAGTTGGCGCCGAAAATCGGTTTTCAGCCAAACTGGAATTTCATAACGTTGCGCTATTGACTGTATTAATTAACTTTGTCTAAAAAATAATTACATTTCCACAACGTATGCAATTTTTTTTACAAATTTCTATCTATTTTCTTGGATGGAAATTCAAACCAAAAAAGTAGAACTATTTTTCAAGTAGATTGGTACATTGTATACCTACCTAAACGCTGCCAAGTTAAACTGAGATGGAGTATTGTAGAAATTCTTTAAAAAATTTATCTAACTTTAATTTATGAAACTCAGACAAAAAGTAATTACAGAATCGGAAAGATCATCTATTTCATCCCGATACGGTATAATGTTTTTTGCAAAATATTTGTATTTCTTACGATTTTTTTTAAAGAGTCAAAATCGATGCGTTTTTATGAAAATAATGTCTAAATTGTTGCGTATGAATTTTTTTGTTTAAATGAATTGACATTTCGTACTAAAACAGCTCATGTTTTGCTCTTTTAGAATCAGTCATTTAAAAAATAAAATGGCAAAAACTTTTTTTACGATTTTTCAAAAAATACTCAAAATTTTAATTAAACATTTAATAACTTCGTCATTTATGAAGATAATCTCATAAAACTGTTTTTTCGTGTGTAGAACAATATTACCCAAGATCTGTTCGAAGATTGAAAAAATTGCTTAAAAATTATGGATTTAAGAAAAAAATTGTGTTTTTCGTCTAGTACCCTTTTTGCGAGAATTCATTTAGCTAGACTGTTCGAAAACAACCGGCAAACACCTAGCACTAATGATGCATTGATTGAGATGAACAGTACGAGAAACCTGTCCAGTGATAACTAAAAAGTAAAAAAAACTTTTTTAAAAACAAGCTTTTATTTAAACGCGCTAAAAAGAATAAAATAAACTTTTCCTTTAATACTTTTTTACTATCACCATATAACGTCATTACACAATTAATATGATATAAAAGCTCGTCGTGAGATTAAAGTACTCGTATTTACTTAGTTTGAAAATTTTAAAAATTAAAATTAATTAGATCAAGTTATTTAATTGACTTGTTTATCTACAGAGGTAAATTTTGCGACAAGCTTTTATATCATATAAATTGTGCAATGACGTTATAAGTTGATAGTAAAAAAAGTTTAAAGGAAAAGTTTATTTTATTCATTTTAGCACGTTTAAATAAAAGCTTGTTTTTAAAAAAGTTTTTTTACTTTTAATTTATTAGTTATGTTTTTGATTTTTAGTGCTTAATATAAAACACTAGACAACTGAAAATCAAATCGTTCTTCTTTATGGAGTTTCTTTAAGATAACATACATCTTAAAAATAAAAAGCTAAACGAGATAAGTTCTTTAAAAAACTAAAAAGGTCTTATCTGGTATAAGACCAGTAAACTTATCTATTATCGAGATTTCAATAAATGGAAAAGTGAATGTAGAAAACAAAGTAGTTGAAGTGGGCAAATTATCTATTAAATACAATAAATTTTAAACATAAATTTTCTTTGTAAAATTTTTTAGAAGAAACTATGAACGGAGGCGTGTTAATAGTAATGGTTTATATATTAATAGTTCATATATTAATGAAACTGAGAGGAAGAGAAATATGTATTATTTCAGAAAATGAAATAAATGAATTGGTATTTTTATTTGTAAAAAAAAGTCTCCTTTAAAGGTGCTAGATATTTTCCTTTTCTAGGGCAGTAATTTATTATGAAGTTATTCTACACAATACTCGGTTAAAATATTTTTGTTTTTTAAGAAACCCCTGAGGGTTAAGTATAGTTAATCCTTTAATTTATACATTCCCGTTCTATAAGGCTAGTCAGTAAAAAAAAAAGATTTTATTACCAACTGCTGAGACCGATTAATGTATCCTAATTAGCAAATTTTTATGCCACTTTTTTCCAAATTCCACATTCTTTTCCTCCTTTTTTTTAAGGACTTTTTTCCTTTTCATATTTACAATTTTTCACGATCTTTACAGAATGGAAGACCGGGAGTCCAATGAAGAACTGAATAAATAATCTCATAGAATAAACTAAAAGTAGTTATTATAGTTTCTAAGACCATTTGCAGATGTGATCATGAATAATTTTTTAAATAAAACTATCAAAACTAAGTTGAAATAATCAAATTTTATCTACTTTTTCTTTCTTTTTTTTTAATAATAGTTTCCTAAAAATATTGCAATAATATTTGTCCATGTTAAAACTGGTAACTTAATAATGGCGTGAAAATATTGATATTTACATGACATGGAGGTGATTCAATTCAGTTTTTGTTCAGTATGAAAAACTGGCTCACACAACTGGCTAAAATAACTTTTTAGTTTATATTCTCTAAGAATTGAATATTTATATTATTTTTAAAATAAGTCATCTAAGATTATATACTGCAAAATAAGTTCATGTTATTCAATACGGTATTTAAATGGTCTTGTGGTCATTGATAAAATTATTACGTATAAGGTTATGTATGATACAACTATATATAGTCGAATAGAATATACACAAACAGGAAATTTGAGGTATAAATGAGCTATTTTAAATTTTATCTGAAAAAATATATTCTTAGCATTTAAACTTAGTATATGCAAAATTTTGAAATTAGTACGTTGACTTCCAAAAGTTGATGCAACCATTTTTCGACGTTCACTCATAAATGAATGCGATTAATGGTAAATAAAGGTTTATACAAAGGATCATAAATATTCTATTTTTATAATTTGAATGGAATTTTTTTGTGCCTGTTTGATCATCGATTATTGGTATAAAAATGTTGTTGACGAGGACTAAGATGTTAACCCAATTTATTAAAACGGTAAAAAATCGGATGTGGATGAAAATAGGCTTATCACATGGCCTTTAGTTGTATTAATGTGTTGCATAACGTGGACCACATTCGAAACAGTTCTGAGACCATTTCGAATCGATTACTTACAATCATGAAAACTTGTCCCAGGTCCCCCCGCGGATAACAATTCTTGTGTAGTATCGCCTTTCATCTCTTTCGGTTTGAAGGAGGAGGAATACTAACATCATTTCTGCTGTGCCCCAATAGGGTGGGCAATATTCATGACTATAGCACGCAGATGTCCTCACAAATCAAGGACTCAATGCAAGACACTCTTACAACATTAACAAACGATAATTTGTTATCGTTTGTTAACGTTGTCTGTAAATATCTGTAAACTTGTTTAATGTAATTTTTTTAAAAACATTTCTCGAAAGGTATTTTATTTTAATTCCTTTCTTCCTACAGGGTGCATCTACAAATTAGTTGGGCAAAACGAATGATTTGTTACATATATAATTTAGAGGGAAATTTTTTTTAAAAAATACATATTGTTGTAAGACAGAAAAATAGTCCAAATTTACCATTATCACAAATGTTTGATGTGGCTTCATTTAGTTACCATGCAAATGTCCCGCCGGTAAATCAGTTCTTGCCACAGATTTGTCAGCATGTTTCCTTCGGTTCAAATTTACCATTTATCACAAATGTTTGATGTAGCTTCCTTTCGTTACTATGCAAATGTCCCACCGGTAAATCAGCTCTTGCCACAGATTTGTCAGCATGTTTCCTTCGGTTCAAATTTACCATTTATCACAAATGTTTGATGTGGCTTCCTTTCGTTACTATGCAAATGTCCCGCCGGTAAATCAGTTCTTGCCACAGATTTGTCAGCATGTTTCCTTCGGTCAAATTAATTGCAGCGTAGATTCTTGATTTTAGTTCAAAAGTGCATGCAGGAAATGACGGAGTGTACATTTGATCATTTACAAAACCCCATACACTGAAATCCAGTGGTAATCCTGATGGCCTCAGTGTAAATTTAAACTCATTTCGGGCCCTGGGCGCAAATCTACAGGCTCCCTTTGCACTGGCGGATCGAAATTTATTACCAGAAAACCTGGGTATGTCCAGCTTATCCTGGCCCCTGGGTGCTCTCCCTAAGCGCCCAATGAATAAACCGGTACTGGATGGTCTCTAATAAACACCTCCACGACCAATCCAAACTGGTATCTCAGCATTGAGATAAGATGTAATGTCGTTGTGGTAGTGACAATGCGCGCCACCCTGTTGAAAAATGCATCTTCCTATAGCATTTATTTTTTATTACCATAAGGAAAATCTTTTGCGTGTCCAGGCAAATAATTCCCGTAACAGAAAAATGGGTTGTGAAAACTTCGAGGAATTCACTGCACTTTATTTCTTTCATATTCTAGGATGGCGTGAAGATTTTTCAATCCCCAATTTTTTTCATTATGACACCTAACGCCCTCTATGATTAAATAAAGGGTATTTTCCTACTAATCTTACTTTAAACGGGCTAATTTCATTTAACATTTCGGAAGTTCTTCACTTACGAAATTGTCCAACTAATTTGTTGTTTAAAGATCTGTGTGCATGTGTGAGAAAAACTTACAAAACTTTATTCAGAGGTTTTAAAATTTCGTCAGAAATCGCTTCCTCATCATTATGAGACTAGATAAGCTCGTGAAAGATAATTTTGATTGCGATTGATATTAGTTTCATTTTGATGCAAAGTACTCACGCGCTTTGCTAATAAATGATAATAAATTTGTCTTATCGCAGTTAGATAATTTTGTCTTTCATTAACAGAGAATATTTAATAATATTATTTTGCTCAATTGTTTAGTTTAGTACGCATCACATTGCAAATCATCGGTATGTATTCTAAAGAACACCGTTGTATGTTCTTTTCTTCTTATTATTATATGCAATGGATACGGTTTTTAAAAATATATATATATATTTCAGTTTGCTTGCAAATCAGCTTGAGTCTTGAATGCAGTGAAAATTTTAAATATATTTAAAATGATATTTTTGTTTGAATGAGTAAACAATGTTATTCCCTCTTACCATATTTCTCTAATTAAAATTTTAATTCTTTATAGGAACTTTCTCAAAATACTTTTTATTAAAAAATTTTCTAAAATTTCATTACCAAGGTTTATTTAAAAAAAATTTTGTTCAGCTTTAAGTAACGCTTTTTATAAATATATTTTCAAACTTATGTCCTTTATTATGTTAATTCAAATCAAATTTTGAGCCCCTGAATTATATTTTTTCCTTCACGTTTGCTTAACTAAATTTAACCTGATAATATGAATGTACTTAGAATTTCAAATTTCATTTAAAAATTTGCTTTTTAATAAATGTTGCAAAAAATTCAAAAAACATAATTTTTTTTAAGTTAGTACTGTATGAACTGAATGCAATTCAAAAACCTAATTCATCTTTAAAGGTATTTTAGAAATTTGATTTCTTTTTAATCTGTTTTACAAAAAATTGTAAAACTGTATTTTAACTGTAAAAGAATTTCAAATCTGTACGTCTAATAGTTCAAAAACGTAAACTTTTAGCTATATCACCTCTATAATCTCCTTTCCCTTCTTGGGAATAGAATTTTCCAAAAACTTTTCTTACCAAATTTCTAAAAAAGCAAAAAAAAAAAAAAAAAAAAAAAAAAAAAAATTTAAAAATGATTAAATTTAAATATGATTCTGCTCATCTAGGGTACAAATGCGACCAAATGCCGAAAAACCGAGGTCAATTGGTTGCTTATTGGCTGAAAAAAATGTACGCCAAAATATAGAACGAAGTCGAAATTTGCGTCGTAATAGCGCTTTTGTTCCACTACGTGAAAAACGCGCTAAAAATGTCGGCAAATGCAGTAAACGTTTTTAAACATAAAAGGGAATTTTTCCCCCTATTGGCTGCTTATCACGGAATTTTGCGACTTCGCATATGCTCACACACTCTTCCTTAAACAGGGGGTTTTTAGAAAAAAAATCACGAAAAATAAGTAAAAAAAAAATTAATAATTTTTTTTTTGTTTTTGTTTTTTGGAGGAAATATATTTACAGCTGCTTTGAAACAGCAGCAAAGCTCCCTGAAAATTTTTGGAACGAAAAAAAATTTTCCTAGAGGAAAACAATATATACTTCCAAAAAACAAGAGAAAGAAATATCTAATCCGAAACACACGCATTGCAAATAACTTATTTTAAGAAAGTATAATATTTTTTATTTGAAATTATTAGTATGAAATGATATTTTATGCGACAATATTTAGTTTTATCAATATTTAATTCAAGACATATGTTTAATAGTAAATAAATATTTTTTCTCAATGTATAGTACGGATTTCCTTATGGGTTATTTCCTTTCTATGGATAAGTTCATAATTCTATTCTATTTGTCACTTGGAGTGACATTACCTGCAGCAACTGTTTCATCACCCTTTCTGCATGGGCTCCACATTGTCCCGCTTCGACTTCTGGAAAAATCCCTCGTTTGATACCTGATCCAACAAATTGCAGAAGTGCTTTTATGTGCACACACGGAGGACCTCGTCGATACTATTGCCCGGTGGGACAAATATTCCTTGGAGCGGAGCAAAAGTGTGTATCGCAAAGAGCATGCACAGAAGGTTTGTTGTTTTTTTTGTGTAGTATTGCAGTATTTAATATTTTGTCTTTTATGTGTACAGTTGTGTTGCATTCGTTTGGAATCAATATTTATTACGATAAAGAACTGTAAGTGAATCAATTACGTAGTTTTAATTAAAAACCTGTAAAATAATTAAAAATTTCAATTTTTTGGAAATTTAGTTTCTTTTTGTGTGTAACGGGTCTATTCGGGAGCCGCCTTCTAATCCTCTTGGAAAAAAATATTTCTTTAAATATTGTTCTATTGAAAACTTTCTCCCGAAGAAGAAGATGCGGTTTATGTAAATGAAGGTTTATATTTAAGCATTAACTTTTAGGTTCGAGAGAGAGTAGAAGTTAGATGGTTAAAATTAATGATTAGCGCAAAGTATAATGGAAAGTAAGTCGATAGCGGCTCGACACTTAATTGCTTAATATTTAAAGATTTATTAATTGACAATTGAGCCAATAAGTTATAACTGAGTAATATCGACCAGAGGTCGAAATGCTGAGAAAGGAGAATTACGGTAATTCTGACTGTAAGTAATCAAAGAGTGCTAAACGTATGTTGATTGAATCATTGAATCTTAGCAATTATTTAATATGCCTTCTACCTTGCTTCTGTTCCTAAACTTAATTTAAAGTGCACTTCCTACCTTGGGTTGTAGATATTTAGTAAGGAATAATAAAATTAGATGGGTTTTGACTGTAGCTGATCTTTATTCTAACTCCCAATCACTAATGAACGGGCCAGCCCGTTTATTACGTGTGTAAAAATAACTTTTTTAATTATAAAGTTTCCCTTTTTATTATTATTAGTGCCCTGGCATAACAAACAAAATTAGATAAGAAAGAAGTTTATATTTGTAAACCAGACCGACGGAAGAAAGGATTCTAATAAACAAATATCAGCAATTTATTTTACAACAATTACGCTATTTATTTCGATCAACACGTTACAAAATCTGTGATCAATTTTCGTTGATTTTTTTTTATATCTATAACGTCATCTCCATTGATAGCAGACTTTAACTGATTTATCTTTTACGTTATCTTTATTTCGATTCTTGAATTTAAGTATGACTTCTCTATACAATCTTAATTATCATATTTTTATCACATGAGCATGGAGAATATTTTTGAATAATGATTACAAATTTACAAGGTTTTTGCTAGTTTCACGTAATTTAAGGAATTCGGTTAGGCTAAAGGTTTTTAATTAAAGATCATTAGATCTTTGGGAATCTCCAAAGTCTGTCTTCGTTTAATGTTACCCAATAAAACCCGAATTTAGAATATTTTTAAGATAAAAAAAAAATAGAAAATAAATTGATGTTGTACTTTGGCTTCACTATCATATATAGAGAGCAACATATTATATCATACTCTTAATATGTGTGTGTGTGTGAGTTGATTTAACTCTTTCTTGTATAAAATGTGTTTTACATTTTTTCTCCTATGCCGTAATGCTAAACGAGCTATCCCTTTATGTGTTAAAATGAGAAAAAAATAATTTATGGAATGTTTTGAAATATTAAAAGCATTACATTATATAAACAGACATATGAATTATAATGTTTCAAATTTTCATGAAAATAGAGACATTTTTAACATCCTTTTATGAGCTTCACTTGTATGTAACGGAATCTTTGAGCTCCATATTTTTAACCATTTTAAAAGGTCAGATTAATTCATTTATTTTTTGCTCAATTGTCCTGGACCGATGACAATACAATAATTTAATAATTTACTTCAATTGTCCTGATCAGGATCATTAGGATGAACGATTTCTCTTTTCAGATCCCATCCCGCATCTGGCGACTAATTTCAGATCTCATTTCCAGATTTGGTGACTAAAAGTTAAGTTACAACTTAGATCGATTAGCTATAAAAGGGTGTTTTTTAGTTTTTTAAAACTATAATTTATTATGTCGGAAAATGGTTTCAGAGTGTTTAGTTTAGGCATCCGTATATTGGCGAGGCAACCGCGAATCGGGACGTTCTAAATAACGCAAAACAAATAAATTTCAATTTTTTGAGGACCATTATTTTCAAAAAAAAAAGACTCCACAAATAAAGAATTTGTGTCACACAATCCATATACCTTTCTTAATATACTATAACATAACATTTTTAAATGAGTACAGTATTTTTAGAAATATAAGGATTTGAAACAGTACACTCCAAAAGAAGCTTTCGTATACATGGTGTTGATTAGGTACTCCCCTCTCTCCGTATTTTTCCTTTTATAACATACTAGCCGTTACCCGCCGCTTCGCTGGTATTTCATGATGTTTTATAAATTTTTACTGCTTATATATATGTATAAATTATTGATATCTAAGTCCTAGCATTAAGAATTCGATTGAATTGAAAAATATACTTCTACCTGTAACTGTCACCTGTTGATAAAAAAAAAGGGCAGAACTCATCTAATCTGTATTTTCTAAAAATCTCTAAAATTGAAGTATAGAATGATGTTTGCTCTTTCGTAACTCAAAAACCAAGGGATTTCCACAAAACCAATTTTCGGTGGATCTCTACTCCGTAAATTGAACATGCAAGCCAAATTTCAAGTCTAAATCTAACAGAAAAAAAAAAGTTTTACTATCAATATCCCCGTAATCCCGTTGAGAGCCGTTTTCCAAAATTACCGCTCATAGAGGATTTCAATTCAACAAAAGAAAAATGCAAACCAAATTTCATTATTATAGTCCTTGTAGCTTGAAAAAAGTATTTTTTTTGTCAATACGTCCCAGTAACCCCCTGCAACCCCCAGAACTTGATTTGCTTAAATTTATTCTTAGTGGATCCCTATTCAACAAAAGAAACATGCTTAACAAATTTCAAGTATATGGGTCTAACAATTAAAGCAATAATTTTTTTCTGTAACTCCTTCTGACCCCACGCAAACATCCTTAGGAGTCAATTTTCGTTTTACTCTTTGTTAGATGAACTCTATTCCATGAAAGGAACATGCCTACCAATTTTCAAGCAGGATGATCAAATAATTTAAAAATGGAAATATTTATCGATTACGCCTCTTAATCTCCCGAAATTAAACTTGGTAGTTGATATTCGCGGAACCCATTTTGTAGCGGTTCTCTATTTTACGAAAGGAATCTGCTTATCAAATTTCAAGACTGTACGTCTAACAGTTCAAAAATGAGGATAATTGTCTATAACGCCACTTGAGCCCCCGCAACGCCACTTCTGGTCTGTTTTCACAAAACCCATTTTGTAGGGGAATTGCACTCTATAAAAGGAATCTGCTTAGCAAAATTTGAAGACTGTGCGTCCAATTAATTAAAAATGCAAAAAAATTTATTAATAACGCCTCTTGAACCCCCGCAATGCCACCTAGGGGTCGATTTTCACAAAACACATTTTGTAGTGTATTTCCATCGTATGAGAGGAATCTGCTAATCAAATTTCAAGACTGTGAGTCTAATAGTTTAAAAATAGAAATAATTATTTATATCTGCCCTTAACCCCCGCAACACCCCTTGGGGTCAATTTTCTCTAAACCTGCTTTGTAGCGGATATTTACTCCATGAAAGAAACATCCTACCAATTTTCAAGCAGGTAGGTCAAGTAGTTTAAAAACGAAAATACTTATCTCTAACGCCACTTAAACCCTGCAACGCCACTTAGAGGTCTGTTTTCACAAAACCTTCAGGCCGCGGTGGCCGAGTGGTCTAGGCATCGGATCATGGCTAGCATGTCATGGGTTCGATCCTAGTACCACTAAAGATCCGCCGTGTAGGGCGCGATGCACGTTAAATCTGTCGAGAGCACAAACGTCCTCCCGTTGGCGTGGTGTGGTAGTTAGGAGAGGGGGTGCCAGCTCAGGTGTCGTCTGCGTCACTTGACCATGGTTCAAAATTACGCGGACCGTCGCCAAAAGCCCTCGTGTTGCTAATCAGTGCGACGTTAATATTCTCTCTCTCTTTCACAAAACCTTCTTATAGCTGATCTCTACTCTATGAAAGAATCTATTTATCAATATAAAGACTGTGCGTCTAATAGTTTAAAAATGGAAATAATTATCTATAACGCCCCCTAAGCCCCTGCAACGCCACTTGGAGGTCGATTTTCACCAAACTCATTTTGTAGCGGATCTCTACTCTCTGAAAGGAATCTGCTTACCAATTTCAAGATTGTAAATCAAGTAGTTTAAACATGGAAACCATTATTATAACGCCCCTTAACCCCGTAACGCCCTTGCGTTTCGAATTTCGGAAAATCCGTTCTTAGCTGATGTCTACTTTATGAAAGGAACATGTCTACTAAATTTGAAATCTGTAGGTTGAATAGTTCCGGAGATATCGTGATTAGTCAGTCAGTCAGGCAGTGAGTGAGTCGCTTTTCTCCTTTATATATATAGACTAGCCGTTACCCTCTCGCTTCGCTGGGTATTTCATGGTGTTTTATAAATATATCTGTTTATATTCTGACAGACAGACAAAAATTTTAAAAATTGGTTTTTTGTTATGCGTACCGTATATACTTTTAGTGCATTAAGTAAAAAGCTGCTAATTTGAAATTACAAACACACTTCAATTTTATTATTTGTATAGATATAGATTTGGATTATAATAACTATTGTTTAAATGTGACTAAAAATGTAAATAAAAAAAAAGAAAAGATTAAAACTAACCGTAAAACTTATCAATTTTTTGTTTCTTGCATTGCTTTTACTTATGAAGCCTTGATTTATTATTTTTAAAAGTGCATCCGAAACAGCGATGCTCTACTTAACTGAACAGTGAGACAACTATCATAAAAAAAATTATGGCACGTGTCAGCGTATTATCATGTGCGCGTAACACTGTTATGTCTCATGAAGAGCATCAGCCGCCAGTAACCAAAACAAAGACTTCATTAGCTCAGCTTGGCGTTCAATTTGGCGTTCATCTTGGCATTCAGTTTCACGTTCACCCGTATAGTTTCCGTTCCGTAAGAATACGGGAATAAAATATAGCCTATGTTACTCCCCGTTAATGTAGCTTTCCACTAGTGAAAGAATTTTTAAATCGCACCAGTCGTTTCCGAGATTAGCCGGAACAAACAGACAGACAGACAGACAAAAAATTTTAAAATTGGTTTTTTTATGAGT